>JAUZNC010038136.1:0-18431 GCA_034780395.1 Vannuccia rotundouncinata | reverse complement strand
TATATATAATATACAATATCTATGGTTTGCACTCCTTTTACAGTAGGATTAATCTTTCAGATTAACAGTGTACTGAGTGACGCCATCCTCTGAAATCAATTGAAAGTCCAAACGGGTGGAAGCCAAAGTAAAAGAGGGTTATTGTAATATAATATACGACACCAGTTTACACCTTCCTGAAAATCCTATTCCGTAAATTGAGAAAGATGGTGACGTTGTTGAGAAATTAATTTCTCGTTGCTAATGGAAACTAACTAACTACCTATGTAAATAAGGATTAAAATCACGTCAGAATTAAAGTTAGCACAGAGAACTACAGTGATAATATTATTTAATTCCCCCAAGTTAACTAACTTTTAAATAGTGAATTACAGTGAATCTTTTCATTTCATTTCAATATTTAGCCTTCTGAGAATTGTATTTAGTTTAAGGACATATTTGGATGTTTGAATGACTGCCGCGTAGATTATATGATTAATTTTATGTTGCAATTAAAAAAAATTCTACGATAAAGCCAACAAATTTTACAAACATGCAGCCTATTCGGAGTTAGTATTTCAGCATTAATTTATAAAATACGAGCCACTTTCAAAATTGAGGCGAACAGACGATTTCTTAATTACATTTTCTGAACAAATTAATATAGAACTATTTGGTAGATTTAGTCTGAAAATCCTCTGTGATATAAATATAATAAATGTGCGAACAGTTTGATTGAATGGGGAAGAAAAATATTGAGGCTTCCATTAAATGATTAAAAGATATGATTACATTATCAAATTAAAAATATATAGATATTGTGCCAACAATGGAAATATTGAGTTTTAAAAAATCAATTTATTTTACATTATTTAACGGTTAATTGAAAAAAACGAAAATTTCAAAAATGGCGAATAATAAAATAAAGAGAATAAATAAATCGAAAATCAATATATTAACTGAAAATCATAGATATATACAAAATTATATCTGGAACTTTTCCTACCTAGACTGGCACAAAACACTGTTTCTATAAATTTTAAATATTGCTTCTTTTAAATTTAAAGGAAAAAATTTGATTTCAATGCCGTTTATATTCTTGAGTGGTAAAACAAGTAATACAGTTATTAATAGACCAGAGAATAGTAAAATTCTCGAACTTAGAGATAAATATAGAGTTGGGAAAGACTGAAACAGTCTATTTCACAGATGAATGTAATAAATAGGTTGGTTATAACTTAGAGAGCTACTATGAAGTCATTAAAATATAATTGGACAGCTGCCAAGCCTTCCGTAATTAATTTTATTTGACGGAGTTAAATATAGAAATATTTTCGCTTCCGCTTCCACTTTTTTATCTAATTAAATTGTCTTGTCAAGCTTAAATTCAGTTAATGGCAGACTAACCTGCCATGCTGATGCATTGTTACATCTCATTCTCTTTCTCTACAGTTTTATCTCTCGTTTGAAAAAGTGATAAATAATTAGCTTGTGGTGCAGATCTGGCCACGATCAGATCGAAGAAGTATGAAGTGTCTCACTGAACTTACCCGTCGAACGAAGCTGCTTGCTTTGCTGGAAGCCAAACTCAAAGACCGAGCATAATCCGTTCTGTTGAAGGCGGGTTTCATCTTCTGAAAAGGTTTGGAAGTCTCGCACTATTAGAGCACTCTTTATATACAAGTGTATATACTTCTACAATTGTTGCAACAGAATTAGAATGTGAATGCGAGAATTATTGGAATGTCAACTGGGTTATTACATTTTACTGAACTTCGTCAAAAGACTTGGGCCGCAACAGTTAAAAAAAAAACTTTTACATTAAATTTACATTAAATTTAACAACACGGGACATATTTGGATTCCCAGAAAACTTGAAATATTTTTCTATCTGAACACGATTCTGTGTTACAATTAATGTTTTACATAAAAGATAGTATCAAATTGTGTTGTATTAATATTACGTTTGAAAATGTTGTAAAATATAGTAACAATACATTTATAGTATTTGTTTCAGTAATAAAAAGTAGATAAGTATTTCAACAAATTTTCCATTTAAAATTGTAATTTAAAATATCTATTCATATAAGTAATAAAGGGTCTATATGATATATTATATAAACTATATATAGAACATTAAAAATCCCTTTTATCATAAAAAATTAAATTAACATTTATTACAACTATATCAGTTCATAATTTTAGAAATGTTTTTAATATTGGTTAATATTTAAGTTTAAATAATCAAATAAATTTACTTTTAATAATATGTAAAGATTATGTTGTCTTGTAAACTCAATTGAAAGGATTCAAAGGCTGGTAAAAGGTTTTCTGTAAAATTCATTTAAAATTCATCAATATTGATTTATTTTTGGCATACTTCATAGAAATAATATGCTGTCCCTTTGAGGTTTATAATTTAAAAAAAAACTGTCAAGCTTTCATTGTCATAATTATTGAATAAATATCGATAACAATTAATTATAGTGGATCTTGTAACGGATTTAATTCCACAGCAACTCTTAGTTAATGTGGTCAAAAAAATCCATTTTCGACAGCGTTTTGAGGTTAGATTAAGCTGTGAAATATTTATTGATTTACTAGATTAAGAGCAGATTCATGTTTTCTATAATTTTATAATCAAATTATAACTATAGAATAACCAGTGAAACAATAAAATATTAATTATTAATCATATACAATAACTATTATAGATAGTGAATCCAAACTGAAATGCCATAAGTTTTATCAGAGTTCTTGCATTAAATAATAACTGTGTCACACTCTCATTATACAATTTATAAGCACCTCTTTTTAAATTTAAAAGTGTGACTAGAGAAAACAGGCTTGAATTAGGAATTATGTTGCCCCCATTCATTGGTTGCAAATTATAGCACAAAGTATACTGCATTGCATTATGTATGTATGTATATTGGATTATATTTAATTTTTGTACTAAACTGAGACATAGAAAAGCTCTGCTGATAGTTAAGTAGAAGTAAGAAGGGAGTAACAATTAACAGACAGGCTGGTTGAACACCTGACCCATCCCATCCTATTGATACACAGTTTGGAACACAATGATTCTGCTCTTATAGTCATCTGGAATCACCTTTCCCCACATTAAACTCTGAAGACATTAACTGCTAATCAGTGGAGAAGACATGCACAATGCAAAGACCATGTTTTCTAGATATTTTAGCACTTTGTCCTCATTGAGATTGTTAAACTCTTCAGTGATTTGACATGGGTGAATTTTGCCCCACAAAGAATAATCACAAGTCAGGAGACCAAGGCAACCATTCTACTTTTCCTCTGTGGCCAATCCACAAGGTACTCCTGAAGAGCAGTAGCAAAATGTGGAGTAGCACCATCCTGAACACAAATATCATTTGCACCATTTAAAAGTGGTATTGCAAAGTTGTGTAATTATTGCATGTATATAATTTGTGTATAATTATAATTGCATGCACTTGAGACATATCCAGATGACCATCATAAAAGTTGCATACATTTTCCTTATTTAGGTTGACCAGAGGTTTTCTTGTCAAAAACGCTGCCAGTTTGATGGAATTTTTCAGCTATTGCTTTCATTGTTTGGCAAGAAGGAACATGTTCACCAGGAAATTCAGACACATATGCAGCACCTGATTATTTTGTCACCATTGTTCAACAATACAAACACATTTATTTAAAGTTAATTGCATAGCCATGACAAAATCTAACAAACAATAAAGCATGTAATTTTATTTTGATTTTCAAATTTAAATTTTCAAATGAATATCTATGTGAGCCATAGATGTCAAATGAAAGATTATATGTGGATAACTTGTACATTGATAACCTGTAGACAGCCATAGATAGTGTTTTTAAAATTGAGATTAAATTGCTTTTGAAAAATATGTAAGAGACTTTTGCACACCCCTGTATAATTATTTTTATGATATATAAATTAAATAATTTTTGGAAAATATCAAGACTTTGTATATATGGATAAAACATATACCTTTTTTAAATTGTTTTAAATATGTAAAATAATATTATTGTGCAAAGTTAATTAATATTTTCCTGAAAATTGAATTACTTGTGTTTCCCCAATTAAAATTTGGTTCCACAGTTACTGCTATGGGTAATATAAGTGCACCTGCAAATAAATATACTCTCTATATACAAATGTATATAGTAAATTTTTTTTTTTAAGATTAAGTACCTTCTTCTTTTCAGTTCTGACTGTTCTTCATGAAAGTATAAAAGCTGATCTTCTGTTTTTTTTGTTTTTAGTAAAGAGTAAATACACTAAGCACTAAATATTGGATATAGTGCAGTCTGTTATTTTTAAACCAGCTATTCTTTTCAATTTGTGCTGCTGCATTAACTGTTATAATCTGACTATGTTAGTTGGTAAAGCAAGCTGTGATGCAGGTCCTTTGATTGGCTGTCAACATAGTCATTCAAAAGAAATTCTATATTGCAAACACAGTGGTAAGTCATTTTAAGGAAACAGGCAGCATTTGCAGTAATTAGTCACAAAAAAATATAAATTTATTGGGGACCATAGGAACATATATCCCAAATCAATTTAAAAGGTATAAAATATATACCTAAAAAAATATATAATTATTTTTAAGATTTGTAATATAATATATTTTTGTTTAACATGGTAATTATTGTTATATCTAAAAAGAGGGCTGGAAGTATGAAATTTTTAAAAAATTTAAATTAAAAAATTAACTAAATTAACTAAATATGAATTGCCAGCTCATTGGAGGCTATCTCTACATGCAGACATATTACTCTAAAAAAAATTTTCTCAACCTTCCATAGAAGAAAAATTTTATCTGCCTTTGCCACTATAGTTAAATTATGAATATGATATTCAGTAATAGTTAATTTATTTTCTTTTAAGATTGCCTCACAAATGCTATAATTGATTAGTTCATTGTATTGGATTTGCTATTGTAAACATTTTTCTTTATGTTTATCAAATTTAATGAATATTTTAGATTTCACCGTAATATTTTTATTCAGTAATACTAAACAGCAGAACAATATATAAAAAACAACAGAATTTAAAATTTGCTCAAAATATAAATTTGCATACAATACAGTATAGATATAAATAAACTTATTTTGCCATAAAAATAAATTATTTATAATGAGAAAATACAGAAGAAAGCACTTACAATAAATTTTGAATCATATTGATGATAAAATAAGAAATATCCAAAAAATCGCGACTTTACCAAAATTGTTGAGGCTTTTTCAAAACTCCTAAAAACATTTAAAACCTTGAAAGATTTTATAATAGTCTGTTTAAACAATAAATAATACTGTTGAAAAAGACTATCATAGATCTAAATGACTAACTCATTAAACTGTCTAAGTTTCAAATTATATATTAAAATGTTTATATATATTAATGGCAATTTTTGGATGAAACCGGATGTGTTAGAAAAATTAATATAATATATAAAATTAATCTGCGTAAACTGTACGCTACACTAACTGCACTTTACGCTAATATTCATAAGCAGACAGATAATCATATCAGAATAAAGACTGTTACGCATTCATTTTATTCGATCTATGAATTTCACTTAGTTTAATTTCCTAAAATCCATTTACCTATGTCGTCGTTAAAGTGGAGCATATAATTTTTTAATCCCCTATCCCCGAATGAATATTTCCGACTCTCGCAGTAGAAAAGCTGGATCCGACCCTGAATCTATTGTACTTCTGTTATATTATTAATATATCTTTTTAAAAAACATCTATTTTACTATGGAAACGAGTGGCATATGGATTCATGAAACACCCAGTATGTAAATCTATTTTAAAATTCCAAATGTTAGAAAATATTTAATTTACCATTATGGTATGATAATTATATGATATTTAACCGCAAAAATTAGAATATCCTTAATTATGAAATTATTATAATACTCCAAAATACATAATCAATTATTAAACACTCTAAATATATATAAATCATAAAAGTTATTCTAAAATTTCTCACTATACACTTAATTTAAATAATTTCGAATGTAGCGATTGTTAAAATTATATTATCATATCATTTACACTAAATATACATTAAACAGGTATAATAAATAAATATTCCCCTTTTTAATATAATACATTTTTCAGTTTTTATATCACTGTAATAAAATATTTTGAATATGTTTTACAGACATATTATAGCGCACCCATTCAAATAGTCTGTAAATAAAATTTTCGAATTGTTAGCAATGTTGAGAGTAAGTTAATTTAACAGTTGTAAAACTAGTGTCCTTTAAAAAAATTTTACAATATCGATTATGAAAACATTTTAAAATATTATAATAATAGTGTAGCCTTCTCTTGGGCTACTATATTATCATAGTACTTCAATTTCCTAAACCATCCCTAGACTACTACATATAAGCAGACATGACGAAAATTAAAAGATATTCAATATAACATTTCTTGTTATTCATAATTGTGATTTATATTAAATCTTCTATAAAAGTGTAATGAAATAGCAACCCTAGGAATAAAATTAAATTTAGAAAACTAGCGGAGTTTATAATAAGTATTCAGTTATCAATATTGAAAATTGTAATTAATATGTCAAATTTATACAATAAACAGCAATTCATTACAAGGATACAAGGATAAAAATTTAAAACTACAAAAACAGAAAATAAAGAAGATATTTTTTTTATTATAATATTGCCAGATAAAAATAAAATAGCATCACTACAGTTGTAAAATAAATACATTCCGGCTTTATGTCAACTAACAAAACGACAGAAACAGCAATCAAAGCTGCTGCCAATTGTTTTATTGATTGTAATAATCTATATATCGATTAGTTATATTCAAAATCTACAATGTTATATATTCGAATTATATTTAGAACATTTTGTAAGTTAGAAGTAAAGAAGAATGTAATTGTTGTTGTTTTTGAAATACGCTTTCGGCAGCAATGCAATTGTGTGAAATCTGATAGACACACGATCTGATTAGAACTAATTTGAGGGTTATTTCTGGATTTGTTATATACAACATATTATTTTTAAGCTGAACATTGTGTACTTGTTACGGTAGAGTACAAACTAGCAAATTCTGGAAAACAAATACATTTATCACAATCTGTTACATAATGGAGAAATTGAAACAAAAAGTTAAGTTTGTCTATCCATTGAAGATATAGGTAAATACTTAATATACAAATAATAATAGTAATATCAGGAAGGATAAAGCACATTGACCAATTATAAGTTATTTCTCACCACTACTACTTACTAGTAATATATGACATAAATACATAATAATTCCTTCAATAATAAAATGACCATTGAAATAAGTAGTGGAACTAGTATTAGTAACTTAGCAACCAAATAAGAGCGAATGACTGAGAGGGTCATCTAATGGAGCATCCTTAGCGGTCAATAGGAATAGTCTAGAAGGTAGATTATGAGCACAAACAAATGCTTAAATTACAAGGAGAGATAGAGAGTGAGATGACTCATAGGATGTGACATCTTTCTGCGGAGGACCGTCGACTTGATCTTCGAATCCTCAGTCTCCTTCTTGGTCGATAGTTTTTCATGAACTGGACTTGTTTTGTGTTGAGAGCTCCCTTACGCCTTCTGATTTCGTGAAAAAAAAACAAAGTGATACATATATTAACTCTGTGACTACTTGTTAACTGGATTGTACTAATTCTAAAAATAATTATATTGAAATTATTGTTGTCTCCAGACCTGAATTTTAAAAGGCTTATAAAATTTAAATGAACTAAAATTCTGAAAAGAAAAATTATAAATGTATACAGCCTTATAATTTGAGGAAAACTATGACAACAGTTATGACAAAACCAAATTCCGGAATAAAACTATATTTAAAAAAATTGAAAACACAAATATTCCGATAGTTATAAATAGAACTTACTCCCTTATCATCTCAATAGCCTCATCGTATGGCATTCCAAGTTCAATTAAGGCTAGAGCCACCAGCGCTGGCGCTCTGAAAAGAGAACAATAGCTTTATGAAAATATACTGTCTAGTGGATTACGATAATGCAATTCATAAGCTGGATCACCGAAAAATGATTTAATTAGCGTGAATCACACATTCCATCGCAAAAGGAGGATGCGTAAGTGATTTGTTGACAACTTTATGATTAGGTTATTCTAATTAATTCTGTATGTCAGCATTGTATTTAGCCTACAAACTAACCAGCTAACCTCCTTAATAAGACATTATGATGACGGCATAACTATTTGAATGAGAATCCATGTTATGACGTTAATAGCAAGAGTCAAACACGTAAACAAGAGTGCATATCATATCAATGAAGGGTCGATATAATATATTGTGCAAGTTATTACTTATAGCACGTATTTCAGATGTTTACACCATCATCATCCAGGGGAGTGACTCAAATTCTATTGCACAAGATTGGAGAAGGGGACCTTTGATCTCATTTCAGATGATTGATTAGCTCGTGCGAAGTGCAAATAACATACTGAAACCTACGCGGTGCAAGAAACAAGTTGTATGAGAGAGCAAAGTGCACCAATACCAACCAGTAACAACAATTGTGAATTATATGGGTTAGCTGCTGACCAACTATGAAACGGATATCGCCATAAAATAGAGGTTTTAAACCTCAGTCGGAATGTGCAATACAAGAATGCAATAAATCACGATTAAACGTTTAGTTGATTGTAATATTGTTTAAGAGCATATAACGAAGCAACAGTTTCTTTCATGAACTACGATCAAAAGTCTACACAAATAATCCAATAATATGTCCAGGAGACAACCATTCAATGGCAACTGGTCTCACCTTCCCAACCCAGCCTTGCAATGGACGGCCACACAGCCTTCTGGGGTCTCATGAAAACGCTCCTTCAGCAGACTCAACCACTTATCAATGGTGTCTTCGGGTGGTGGAGAACCATCGTCAAACTCCCAGTCCTGCAAGATAATAAAAAGATTCAGTAAATTCATTCATTAAAACACACAAAACTTGTACAACCCATATTCACCCTAAATAAATCAAATTATGTGACAGACAAAGGCGCCAACAGTTATGCGAAAAACACAGGAGTATTATACCTGTACCAATGTCACAAATTGAAGCTAGATATAATTTTAAATTAAGAAAGTAAAGAATACTGGGCCATGAAAAATAAAATTTACTATCTAGGAATTTCCAAGAGTAAACACAGAGAGATTGTAGCACAAAAATGAAATTATTACGATTTCATTACTGATTTAATGATAATAAGAAGAGTAATGCGCTAAATTTACATACGTATTGTATTGCATCCCGTCATTCAAATTATATCGGTTCCATTTACTTCTAACAGCTAGCTATACACTTAGTCAACCTGCCAACAGTCTATATCATATGCATAAACCATCACACAGGTATGTTGTGTCACGAAGTAATCCAACATTTACAGAAGGGCATTCTCTCAGCCTTCTTTAAAAGTACAAACGTCTTCGGCGTAAATAAACGGTATGTCATTAAGCCTCACCTGGGCAACCACATATCCCATCGCAACAGGAAAAAAAAGAAGAGGATTCGCATAAAAACGACAACTATGCGAAATTGTCATTAATTACTTTGAGAAAAACATACACAAATAATTAATTATTGAGATTAAAGCCCGGAAGAGAAAAAGCGAATACGCCGAAAAATCCCCTTATCGTATTTTTTTCTCTTTCTCTCTCAAAACGGCATAAATGCAAGAATCGCAGTACTTTAGAAAGCATAATAATTATTCAATTTCATGAAATAAAATCAGCCATGAATGTATGATATACTCACCCAGACTTTTATTCCTTCGTTCTCAAGCAGTTTCTTGTCGTATTGTGCTTCGCAAACACAAACCAGGTCTTGGACATTATTCTTTTTTAACTCCTGAAAAAGAAGCAGAAAATAGCTATAGAGGTCGTAAAGAAGGGGGTAGTCTTAAGCCATTGTGAACGGATGCATTCATTAAAAGTTGAATTCACTTTGCTAACTGCAGTAAGATGTATAATTTAATTTCTAAACATCACAAATGTTGGCGCGACAAAGTTTATATCCTTTTAACAGGATCGATAGCAAGAAAAGATTGGATAACATCTGACGATTGAACTAGGCAGCCAGGATGTTATAAATATTTGATTTATTTACTAGGATGCATGAACGTGTATAATGTAGTACAAATTAATTAAGTCGACTTTAACCCTAAACTAAAGGTAACTATAATGTTCACTTCTCAAATAACATGAAACAGTTTCTACAAGAAAATAAATAAGACTATAAACATTAATTGTAAAATCAGTCAACAGACTTGTCATTAAAAGTATGGTGAAAAAGTCATCAGAGAATGAATAAATAAAGTCCACAGCAAATAAGTGTATGAGTCAGTTAGGATAGCTAGACAATGTCTTTCCATCCTATCAGCTAAGATAGAAATAACGATAAATGGATATCGATTGAACAGACAAGCCTATCCCCATGGTTACTGAGAACAATGTTGATGGACAATATTATAATAACACTAGAGGGAATATTGATAATACAACTAGCGTTAGGCAATTGATGGCAGCGATAGGATCCTGGAGATCTCAAATAGACAAGCGCCTTTGAATAATCATAATGGCGTGCGTATAGCAAATAAATCGAATAGAGAATATATCAATGAACCCGTGTAATTAGTATTGCAATGTTCAAATCTCCTACTTTAGTGCGCCATAGGATATAAGTTATCAAAATCAATAATCTGTCTGTGAATTTTGACACTTTAATAAACGCAAAGATAAAAACAAAATAGTTACAAACTTTAAAATAAATTGAAAACTAAACAACAGTCCAACTGTCCTTAATCGAGGTCATGGAAGAAAAATATCGACAACAGAAAAGAAACGACAGTAATTTGGCAATATACTGGGCCAATTCAACAAATATATTGGGCTATCGATTATTTGTGTTGTTGTTATATTGAGATATATTAAATAGTACAATTCAAACGGTGTTTCATTATGAATGTAACATTGCGCAGCACGGCATTCCTTTGGTCACATGTGATGCACTGCAGAGTGCAAAATCTGGTTGAAACCAGATGTGAAGATAACACAGGGTTCGCAGGCAAGTTAGAATGTTCCACAATTATACGATATACAGATTGAGCGAGAGAGAGTGAGAGAAAGAGGGAGAGGTAAAAGATCAGCCGTGTGAAGATTGTAATACACAAAAAATAGCAATCCACAGGAGCAGTATGTGTTTACAGTACACAAGCCATAATTTATCCGTTAGAAGAGTTGAAGGCCCTTGAGTTAATTAGTTCAAACGCAAACCACAGGGTCATACAATACACGAGTAATACATACAGTAGTACACACATACATACCTCATGATTACGCTTATTAAGGACAAACTAATTGATTAAGTATTCTTGATAAAATACAATCGACGACATGTAGCTTTAAACATCAACAAAAAATATGTTCCTTATTGACAGAAGCGGAGAGTGTACAATGATCAACCTATCAAGAAAACATTCGTTCTAATAAGCAAATGTTCAATAGTGACTGCGGGACAATAAACTGTTGACCTTGTTTAGTAGTTAGGAATGACAGCAATCATTGCTTTGTTAATAGGATACTAGCTTGGGTATTCTATAAAAGTACATTACAAATATAATAATCTTAACAATTTATTCAAAATGACACAAGTGTTAATAAATAAGATAATTGAAAACTGAAGACTATTTGTATATTGACATAATTTCAAAAAATGATCTTCATTGAAAGAATAACGCTACAACATTAGAAATATATCTGTACAACTCACTTCAATATATCGATCCATATACTTGACATCCGGCTGGTCCAGAATAAGTAGATGCGATCCTTTGAACTCAATCTTGGTAGCATATGGACAGTGAAGCTTGCGAACATCAGCCATACTTCGTACCATAACGAGTTGGACACCAGGAAAAAGGGCAGACAGGCACTCTCGGACAGATAACAGGTGGTAATGGAAGAAGAGAGAGGTGTTGTGGGAGTCGGGAAGGTATTATTGATTGTATAGGCAAATGCGTCGTGAAGAACAGGCTAATGTTCTTCTAAGCACCACGGTTCGAATCCCAGAAAGGGGTGAATAGTTAGCACCACAACTACTTTGATATCAACCAAGGGACGAGGAAGCGTGAAAGAATAGGGAAGGAAAATGGGATCGGAAGGCTCCTTGATGGATGTGTGCGACTGGGAGTTCAAACCTAAAAGTGCTGATTTAATTGAATGAATGACGAAGCTATTTATGGGCTCGACCTTCCAAGTGAATATTGAGCCTGGCAGAATTCTGCACTTGTGAATTCAAAACCAACCAAGGTGGCCTTTTCCAGCGAAAACTGAAAGGAAATGGTATAGTGACCAATTTTTAGACAATACAACTAAAATTTAAATGATACAAGTAAGGCATAAGCCACATTTTAAAAGCAAAATTAAAAATATTCTAAATATGATACCTATATTAGTATCCAAATTTGAAATAATTAAAAGCTGTTATCTCTTTTGTCATCAAAATAATAATTAAATTTGACAAAATTTCAATTCAATTTTTTATGTAAAGTACAAATGCCTTGTCAGATATTAATGTTTTATAATTAAGTGTATATTCTGTTGAAGTGAATTACTTTTTTTTGTAAGGATTTCATCCTTATAACATCAACATATTATATGTTAGGGGAGCAAATATTACATTATAAAATTACAAAATCTTTTTTAATGGATTTAACAAATACTCTATTTTACATTTATAGGTAATTTTCTTATTTATTAAAATAAAACAATTAAAATAAAATAGTATGATTCAAATGATTGAATTTAAATAATTTAAAAAATAAATAGGATGCCAGATTGATCACGGGAAAGCCTACTACTTCAGTTTTAGATATGTAATATAATAGATGAAGTATACTCTAGGTAAATTATCGTGTGACATTCCATAAACAAATGATAAAATATCTTTAAAAATTTATTAAAATAGGTAATAATTCATATAAAATTCCTCTCATATTGATTCTTAAAATATAATTAAACATACATATATATATATATAGAGAGAGAGCGAGAGATACTCCTAAATATTCATGCAAGCTATAAAAAAGTAATAAAATTATTGACAGCAAGAATACATTAAGATTAATATACAATATTTAAAACTGTTATTTATTTTTTGTTTAACTTAAGTGTTAAATTTTTTCAATTGGCTTTTTATAAAAATTATCATTGTGTAATAAATAGTAATAATTGTATTAATAAAAATATTTTGTCAAAAAAGGTGGTAAGCATTAAAATTTGCATGTTTAAATAAAAATTATTTGAAAATATATATTTTTGTTCTAATAAGAAACTACAATATTTAATTTGTGACAGCATTAAAGATTCCTTATCTAATTAATATAATTTTATATTTAACAGAATAATTTAATTTTTTAATATTATAAACTTTATATAAATATTTTCCATTGCCCAATCAAATTAACAAATAAAAACCTATCAAAGTTAGCATTCTATTATTTAAAGGAAAGAGAATCAGAGAAGTCTGGAGCTAAAATGAGCAAGTGGAGTAAGCAAAGTATAATAGTGTGAAGTCCAAACATTTTTTGGGTAAGCAAAGTATAGTAGTGTAAAGTCTAAACATTTTTGGGGTTAAATATCAAGATAGTATATTGTAACATGGTACACCAATATTATATATGTATATTTATTGCATAGCCGGAGAATTTGTAAGAATGTGTTGATAGAAACAATGCAAAGAAGAGAATCAAAAAAATTTGGGAAACAAAATTTGTTTTCAAGGACATATCTTGAAATTCTAGAACAATCCAGGACTATATGAACCCTGACTAATGCAAAAAATTTTTTAATGTATAGTTGTGTAGGAACATTATTATAAAATGAAGTGACAAACACTGCCCCTACCCTATTTTTTACTGATTTGTTGGTAATTTTTTTTTCTTAATTAGTAGTAATTTCAATCAGTACTATAAATTAATTTGTCACAATTATTTTGCATAACATGCTTCACATGTCAACAGTAATGACTGCATCTACATACTCTCAATTTATTCCCCCTTTAACAACCCCTGTGTATTATATGCAGTTTGACAAAATTTGTATCATCACTGCACTGTGTTACTAAAATGAACACAAATGAGACATAAATATAGACAAAAAAGACTAGGCACTCAAAAAACATTGGATGCCAAGCAGGTTGATCAAATTCACTTACTTCTTTGAGCTACATCTGTCCCAATACATCCTATACCAATAGTTTATCTAAAAAATTGCAAAACTCAAAAATATTTGCTGAATCAGGCCATCACATAGTTTTTTTGACAAAAACAGTCATACAGTCAATTAGAAATGATGAGTGCTTTGATTCTTTTTATGCAACCTTGTTGAACCACTCAATCTACAAAGAAGAAAATAGGCTCTGGCAAGTTATGAAAGCAGACATGAACATTCTTTATGGAAACAGTCTAGGATAAATTCAGAAAGTGACCTGCTGTTTGGATGCAAAGCTATTAATTATGCATTGAGCTGAAGTTGTGGCTTCAAATGCCACTAATTCAAAAGAGCATTACAATAAAATGGCTTATGTTTCAGCAACATTCATCAATGATGTTCACATTTGGTTCCAAAAACTATCTTGACAACTATTGAAGTCTAGCCAAAGTTGGTATGGTTTAGAGATATGGTTGAACTGATTAAGACAATAATATCTGAAGTTATGAAGCTTTGCAAACTACTTATTATAAATCCAGCCATGTCCTCCACTACATAACTGTATGTATCAACATAACACTTTTAACACTCATAACAGCACTAAAATTTAGCTATATGTAGTTAATTCTTGAATTTATCCCAGCTGGAACAGAGATTTTTAGAAACCATGATAAGAGGTAACCCTGATAAGTGGCAACCCTGATGTAATGTTTGTTATCGATTATATACCTACTCGATTAATATACCTAAACAAATAGTATTGCTTCAAAGTTAACAGAAATCCTTTTTAATGGTCAAACCTACACATTTTTTGGTATGTACATATATGTATGTACACACATATCAAATTAATCAAAAAGTGAAACATGGACTGTTTAAATTAAACTCAAAAATTTGTATTTGATACACTATTATTCAACATTGATTATTATGATATCTTACCTACAAGCTTTTCTTATATAAATTTCCTAAATTGCTCTAGTTATTATAATAAATAATGATATAACATTGTATGTATGTACCTATAATTTTTTATACTTGATTCACAAATGTACCTATAGCAGAAAACCATCTTTCTATCTCAATCAAGACTACAATCAATATCAACACTTAATCAAAATAAAATCCAGATCATGTCAGTATATATATATTTTAATACAAGTATATAAATAAGGGTAATGGGACAACTTGGCCCAGGACTACTATATAACAAAATTATTATTAATATAAAAAAATATTAAATTATCCCTAAAATTAAAACACTTTGTGAGATAAAATTTACTGTTATTTAAAAGAAAAATACTAATAGATTGGTTAATAGCAGTTAATTTTATCAAAGTATATGTTTTCAGTTTAGATTAATTGTATTGATCTATTTTGATCTGATTATGTGTTTCCCATTTACTGTTTCCATTCACTATCTGTGCATTGTTACACTAACTAGATTATTTGATCTGATTAACTGTCAACATTGTAGTTATAGTTGTCCCTTAGCTTTATAGGCCAAGTTGTTTTGGGCCAAGTTGTCTGTAAATCTAAATAATTATAACATAAATATAAAAATAAAATATCTGTACAAAAATAAAAGAAAAAAATATTTGTACAAAAATTATGCTCTAGGATTTGACATTTGTTTAAAAAGATGGACAGTTCAAGCCATTTAAAAAACTTGAAAGCTATTAAAAAGATTGAAAATGCAAACTCAATTCAGAAATGAGATCTTGACTGAAGGCAGAGTATACATGAATCAATCAATCAGATGACTACAGTTGATTTTTTTGGAGTTATCTCTTGGACAACAGATTTTAGTCACACTTAAAATTGCTTAGGATCAATACAAAAAGCCAACATTTCTGCTCTTTAAGATAAAAAATGGCATAACCTATTGTCAAGGTTCTTTGTGATATGTGTACTTAACAGAAGAAAACAAATATATTTTGAAAATTAACTAAATAAAAAATAAACTATTCCAAATTTAAGCCCCTGTAGAAATGGGTTCCTTACTATTAATAATGTTCTTAGCCACTAAATAAAACTTCCATATCAGGACAATCATCAATATTATTGGCCAAATTTTTTTTTTAAATGTTGAAAATTGAATCACCATTTAAATTAATGGAATAATTTTTTTAAGTAAATACTATTTAAAATATTCTGAGATTTTTTATAAATACACTTATTCAAAAAAGAATAGTAATAGGAACAACTTAAAATAAAAATGTCTAAAAATAACTGAAAATCGTATACATTATAGAAATAGTTATATCATCTTAACAATTATTCATTAAATGGTATTCCTTTAATGAACGCTTTTTGTGAACACTATAATAAAAAAAACATAGGAATTAATTTAATAACATTGATTAAATCAAAAATAAGTCACTAAAATGTTACCAAAAATATGGAAAAATTAATTATAGTTTAATAACTTAAATACATTATAGATATAATAATAATATAGCAAAACATCTTCAAAGAATATATTTCCAATTTTATAAAAATAAAGCAAAAATTACCCGCAGTAACATAAGCATCGAGCGTAACAACAAAGAAAGATAGCAGTTATAGCTGAAAATAGAAATATGTATGCAATAAATTGCGTAATCGAAAAAGTGTAATGGCAGAAAAATATTTTAATTCGCTTAAACATGATTTATTTATGGGCAGATGTTAAACGAACGAATATTCAGACGTTTTACTTTAGTGGCTATCCTTCCTAATATTTGGTTTACTCGTTTTGAAACAAATATATCCACGAATATTATATGTTATATTCTCATGTACTACAATTAAAAATTCTGTAAATATACATCTATTTGTTAATTAAAAATAATTAAATAGTATATTACGTTGATTGCTGAAATAAGCAGCTCGATAAAAAACAATTGCATCCCTTATATATCATTGGCAAAAAAGCATATACGTATTAATAGAACATATAGTATTAATAGAATATATTCATAATGTATATAGTTTAACATGAATGTCAACCAGGAATGTAATATAGGTATTATAAAATAAATGAAAGAACAGTATTAAAATATTGATTATAGACATATGTTAATAGAAATGGGCCAGTTGTAAGATGGTATCATGTAATAATCCTAATAGGATAATCAAGTAATAATGTTAGTGACATGTCATTATAATGTTAAACTTCCCCAGTCCAAAAATATACAATTTTTTTTATAGGAGGACCGTGGTTATTTTGGAAGAATTGGTGGTATGTATATGTCAGACCAATGTGTACTGTCAAAGGCATACCTAGTTGGTTTATTGGCCCGTAAGAATCAACGATTTCGGCGAGTGAGTCTTCCAAATCCAACAAGTTTAACTCTATATTGGTCGAGATACTGAGCGATGCCATAAAAATGGTAGATTGATCTATCCCATTTCCAGGAAATTAGTACCGAGTTGATTTAAAAACGCTCGAGCCTCGGTTGCCAATGGGTGGAGTGGACGTGAATGTTACCGCTATGCCTCTGTTGTTCGAGCAATACTTTCGCTGTCCCATAAGATCACACTTGACCACCAAGCACAGATGAAAACCTTCAGCTATTTTTTTGGTCAGCTACATCTTTCACTCCGAACTTTTTCTCATACGGAAAATCTTTTAAAAACATTGCAGTCTTCGAAGAGTGCGGAATCATCAGCTTAAACCATTGCGGAATTGACAAAAAGACATTTGCGTCTATTAGAAATAATGAATCGTTTGATTTGTTCTACGCAAACATTTTGAAAGAGAAGGAACATTTACTAGACATTTCTCCACCAGTTAAGTCTTGAAAAAAGCGAATAATAATAACTGTAATACACTTCAATTATTTTTATGAATATATTTATTAAATATAACTGCTTCTTTTTTTCGATTTACAATTATATTTTATGTGCAAAAAACTGAAGTTGTTTTATAGTAAAACATTGTCAAAGTTCGCTCAGCCACCGGTTCAGTTTTCCTTCTTCAGTCATGTTACAAATAATTAATATATAACAATTTATCGGACCTATTAGTTTAATTATTTATAAAAGTAAATCTATTATGTAAGCTTTGATTTTCAATTTGCATTACATTTAATAAATTCATTAAATAAGAGCATTAAAAAAGCACATTGAATAATTAATAAATAGGGCTACAATATTATGAAAACAATTACCGTCATTTATAACTGATT
>JAUZNC010038114.1:2079-18434 GCA_034780395.1 Vannuccia rotundouncinata | reverse complement strand
AAACGTGAAGACAAGGGTCCTTACAAACTGACCATCACCAATGCTGTCGGAGACAACACATTGACAGTTCACTTGAATGTTCTCGACAAACCAACACCACCACGAAATCTTACAGTGAAGGAAAACATGGGTGATTCTGTCGTTCTCACTTGGTCTGAACCAGAAGACATTGGTGGTTATGACGCTGTGGATTATGTCGTGGAGTACCGAGAAGCCAACAAACGCACCAACCAGTCTGTTGCTACCACCGCAGATGTCACCTACACTGTAGACAAGATACCGGTTGACAAGAAATACGTCTTCTGTGTAGCAGCGAAGAATGAGGCTGGTCAATCAGAATTTGTTGAAACAGCTCCAGTCCTGGCTAAGTTTGGTTTTGGTGAGTTGCTACTTCTCCTAATGGGGTCGTTTGTATTTTATTAACGAAAATATTTTTGTTATCACAGACGCTCCCAAATCACCAATCAAAGTCACTGCCTCGATAACTCCCCAGCAAACTATTGACGTGACGTGGAGCCCTGCTGACGACAACCCAGTCACCAACTACTTCCTCCAGATGAAGCCAGAAGACGACACCAAGTGGCAAGACGTCAACGTCGACTTCACCATCATCGATACAATGTACACTGTGGATGGTCTGCCAGAAGACATTTACTTCCACTTCCGTGTGACCGCTGAGAACAAGGTTGGCAAGAGCAAGCCTTCAGAACCCTCGAATTCAGTCATGTTGGGTGGGTGTCCAATCAACCTTTCCTTCCTTTTCTTACGGATAGTGAAAGAATATATATTTTATTTTTGTAATCAGGTCTAGCACTCAAGTTTGTCCGAGTCTTGGATGACCAATGTGTTACAAGTCTACCATCGAACGTTGTTCTAGAATGTGAGTTGAATCGTGTCCCTAAGGGTGTGGCCTGGCTCAAGGACGGAAAGTCAGTTGTCCCCAACAATCGGGTTACTGTCTTCGATGAAGGAATTATTCAGAAATTGACAATTACTGAGGTGACAGAAGAGGACACAGGGGCCTATGAAATGCATCCAGAGAAACTGAAGACGGCCTGTGAAGTAAAACTTGAAGGTAGAAATGGTTGTGTTTCTACAGAAAACCAATAGAAGTTGTGTAGAAATTCGTTAGAAATAGTCAATGATATTAAAGTTGTTTGTTTTTTAAAACAGCAATCGTAAATTTGAAATTATTCAAATTATATAATCTTGTGGTATTGAATTTGATTTTATGGAAAATATTTATAAAACCATGAAGAATCATTGTTGTTTTTCAACCAATTTTCAGTTGCCCCTGAGATCAAACTGCCCGACCACTTCGAGGAAAACATGGTTATGAAAGCTGGGTCCTCGAGTGTCATTGAAGTTCCCTTCGTGGCCAGCCCGAAACCACAGATCAAATGGACCTTCGGGCAGGCAGGTAAAGAGCCCCGTTTCTCCAGCGACACTGTAGCCGGGATGACCTCACTGGCCCTAGGGAAGGTGAAGAAAGACGATGCTGGTCAGTACAAGGTGACCATCACCAATCCCATCGGTGACAACACGCTAACTGTGAACCTTAAAGTTCTTGACAAACCGTCCGTGCCTCGGCAGCTGGCTCTGGTGGACAATTATGGGGACAGTGTGGCACTGGAGTGGCGAGAACCGGAGGACTTTGGTGGCTGCGAGAGCGTAGAGTATGTTGTTGAGATGAGAGAGTCGTCCAAAAGAGCCAACCAGGAAGTGACCACTACGAAGGATGCCTCCGTGACAGTTGAAGATCTCACTGCTGATAAGAAATACGTCTTCTGTATCGCGGCGAAAAATGAAGTTGGTCAATCAGATTATGTGGAGACAGAACCAATACTCACCAAGTTTAAATTCGGTAGGAAAATATTTTGTTATTAATAATGTTTAATTATTATACTCGAATATTTATTTTAAACTTTAAATCATTTATCTATATTTACAGGTTCTCCAAAAGCTCCAATTACAGTCAAAGCTGAAGTAACCTCCGAGAAACAAGTTGAAGTGACCTGGTCTCCTGGAGACAACAGTCCTGTGACCAACTATTTCCTCCAGATGAAGCCAGAAGACGACACCAAGTGGCAGGACGTCAACGTCGACTTCACCATCACCGACACACACTTCACAGTGAAAACTCTTCCAGAGAACATCATGTATCACTTCCGTGTGACCGCTGAGAACAAGGTTGGCAAGAGCAAGCCTTCAGAACCCTCGAATTCAGTCATGCTGGGTAAACATTTTTTCTTCTAGTTTAATTGTCTTTTCTTCTAAATTTAAAGTATCTTGAAAATTACAATTTGAAAACAATCATAATTAAACATTTTATGTACTGTTAATAATTCAAAATTTATAACTTAGATTGCGTTAAAAATTTATTGAAAAAGGTTTCAAAATTGTTTTATTGCTTTCTTCATTATACATTTTATTTCTACTGTTGTGATTAATTTCCCTCTACTACTAGTTAATAAATAATTTTAAAATAAAGTAAATTATTTAACAAAAAAGTTAGTTTTTCAATATTTGAAATACAAGTAAATATATAAAATAAATACAAGTAAATAGTTGTAAATCTGTATGTTAGTGTTTCAATATTTAAAAAAATTTTTTTTTCTAAATTTGATTATGTTTGTTTTGTTTTTATTTATTTATTTTAAATAATGAGTATTCAAATCTTCATAATAGGTGTACCTCTGGAATTTGTCCGTGAATTGAGCGATCAAAAAGTTTCAACTTTTCCTTCCGACGTTGTAATCGAATGTGAGTTTAACCGTGCTCCAATTGCGGTCGCTTGGCTACTTGAAGGTCAACCCCTCACCCCAAACAAGAGGACAAAGATGGAAGATCTGGGATCTATTCATCGAATTACAATAAGCGAGGTCTCCGAAGAAGACAAAGGATCTTATTCAATCAAAGCGGAAAAATTGTCATCGGAGTCTCTGCTAACAATCGAAGGTATATTTCAAATTGAAAGATTGTTTAATTATATTTTTGTGGTTTAAATTGTTTTGTATAATTTTCAGTATAATCTTGATTAAGGATTTAATTAAAAGTATACAATTAATTCCCTCTGCTTCAGTCTCTCCTGAATTACGATTACCGGAAAACTTTGAACTTCACCGTACCATGAACGCGGGAACTTCAGCCGTCATCGAAATTCCCTTCACTGCCTACCCGAAGCCGGAAATCCGGTGGTCCTTCGGTGAAGACGAGCGAACACCTCGCTTTAAATCAGACACCGTCGCTGGCCTAACTTCTTTAGCTCTAGCCAAAGTGAAACGCCAAGATTCTGGTGTTTACAAGTTGTTGGTTAAGAACAATGCTGGTGACGTCACCGTAGACATACATCTCACCGTCCTGGACAAACCATCAGCACCGAGAAATCCAGTCGTCAAGTCGACCACTGGCGACACTGCCGTAGTGAACTGGGAGACCCCTGAAGATCTGGGCGGTTATGAGGAGGTGTCTTATGTAGTGGAGTATCGTGAGGCTAACAAACGAGCCAACCAAACAGGAACTAGCACCAAGGAACTGTCGGCTTGCTTGGAGGAGCTACCAACTGATAAGAAGTATGTCTTCTGTGTGGCAGCGAGGAATGAAGCTGGACAGTCGGAGTTTGTGGAGACGTCCTCAGTGGTCCTCAAGTTCGACTTTGGTGAGTGTTTTGGCTCTGTGTTCATGTAGAAGAATGGTTTCCAATTGGTAGAAGTCTTTCTAAAAGATTATAAATTATTCTAAACTAATAAATATATTTATTAAGGATGTTCCTGGATTCAATGTTACCTTCGGGATTCTTCACAGGGAGATTTATTCTCTCCTTAAAACGTTAACTGTAAAATTGTATTAATATTATGTGTCTAGATGGCTCGCTACGAATATACATTGAGAGTATTCCACTTTTAATATTCCATAATGATTAGATATATTAGATTTTAAATGCTCGGGCACAAATGGTTAACCACCTAAAAGACCTGGGGTGAACGCACTTTACCTTTAAAAATATTTTATTTATAGAATTACCTTTTGTAGTATTATTATATTTAAACATTGATTTACCTTTTAGCTGCTCCCAAACCACCAATTGAAGTAAAAGCTACCGTGACCACTGACCAGCAAGTTGAAGTAACCTGGTCTCCTTGTGACGACAGTCCTGTGACCAACTACTTCCTCCAGATGAAGCCAGAAGACGACACCAAGTGGCAGGACGTCAACGTCGATTTCACCATAACCGACACACACTTCACCGTGAAGGATTTGCCCCAGGACGTCTACTTTCACTTCCGGGTTGTAGCCGAAAATAAGGTTGGAAGAAGCAAACCTTCAGAACCCTCGAATTCGGTTATGTTGGGTAAATGATAGTTCTACACTGCTCTCATAAGTTATCGTTTGAAGCATTATTTAATGAATTAAAAATCATTATATTGATATTTCAGGTGTTCAACTCACCTTTGTACGCGAACTTGTCGACTCCAAAGTCAACGAATTACCATCAACCGTCGTTCTAGAATGTGAATTCAATCGCGCTCCCAAGGCAGTTGCTTGGATGCGGGCTGGTAAGTCAATCCTTCCCTCCAAACGATTGGTCATGGAAGACAAGGGAGTCGTTCACCGTCTTACTATTGAGGATATTCGCGAGGATGATGTTGGCGAATATGTCATTAATGCTGAGAAATTGGCATCTTCTTCCAACGTGACAATTGAAAGTATGTTATTCTGGAAAATTTCTAAAATTTTGTAAAAAAATAAACGTTTGATTATTCAATATTCAAAATTTATAATTTTTTTAACATTGTTCGATACAAATTCTTTAAGGAACACAACTCCACTCTAGTTTTGTAATATTACCCCGACCAGCAAACAGATTTGTAAATTTAGAAGTAAAATGCACATCTATGAATTGAGTACTATCCTATTTCAGTTGTTCCAACCCTCAATCTACCCGAAAACTTTGATGAAAACAAGATTATGAAAGCAGGCTCAAGCTCAGTGATCGAAGTTCCATTCGCCGCTAGTCCCAAGCCACAAATAACTTGGACTGTAGGGGCCAATGAGCAGCCACCACGTTTCAAAAGTGACACTGTCGCCGGCATGACGTCATTAGCGCTAGGTAAGGTGAAACGTGACGACAGCAATGACTACAAATTGACAATCACCAATCCAATCGGAAGCTCTTCCTTAACCGTACATCTCACTGTGTTGGACAAACCATCGCCACCGAAACGTCTGGCTGTCACTGATAACCTTGGAGACGGTGCCGTGATTGAGTGGAAGGCATCCGAAGACCTGGGGGGCTGTGAGAAGGTGGAGTATGTCGTTGAATTTCGCGAGGTCAGTAAACGAACCAATCAAAACTGGACGACAACCGGTGGCCTTAAGACAACCGTAGAAAATTTGACTGCTGACAAGAAGTACGTCTTTTGTGTGGCCGCCAAGAACGAAGTTGGCCAATCAGACTTTGTGGAGACCGAACCGATCCTCATGAAGTTTGATTTTGGTGAGTTCTATCCACTTGTTGTGTGTTCAGAAGCCTTCCTTTTTGTTATTTATATTTTCAATAATTTAAAATGTTATTAGTGAAATGTTAAATATAATAAGGTAAATGTTTCAGATAGAAATATTGTATCAAATATGAGACACAGTTTGGTTAAATACTGGATCTAGACGAGCACTGCATTCGTATTTTCAGGTGCTCCTAAACCACCCAAGGCTGTAGAAGCCACTGTTGTACCCAACAAAGAGGTCCAAGTGACTTGGGAAGAAGGGGACTCAAACCCCGTGGAGAACTATCACCTCCAGATGAAACCTGAAGACGACGCTAACTGGCAGGATGTCAACGCCTCGTTCACAATCACTGAAACCAGCTACATTGTCCCTGGCTTGCCCGACAATGTCTACTACCACTTTCGTGTCACTGCAGAGAACAAGGTTGGCAAGGGACTGCCTTCTCAGCCTTCGAATTCTGTCATGTTGGGTAAGCTAAGATTTATCAGTGGTCAGATTATTCAAATCAACTCATAGAACTAACTCATGGATAAAGCATTGACGTCATAAATAATATCTAGATTGGAAAATGAAAATATTATTCAATAGTGTATTTGAACCCCTGTATTCAAAACCCATTTGTTCCTGTCTAGTATTTCTTTAGAAAATTAAAAAAATTGTATTAATTAATATTTCAAACGATCAAAGATTTAGACAATAAAAAAGGTGCCATTTCTCATTCACAGGAACACCGCTTGAGTTTGTCCATAAACTACAGTCGGAGAAAGTGACCAGCCTTCCAGCTAACATTATGCTCGAAGCCGAGTTCAACCGCAAGCCTTTAGCTGTCGCTTGGCTCAAGGATGGCAAACCCCTCACCCCAAGCCAGCGGGTCAAGATCACCGATGATCAGACTGTACATCGAGTTGTTATTAACGAGGTGACTGAAGAGGATGTTGCCCAGTATAGCATCAAGGCGGAGAAGTTGTCCTCTGAAGCAGAGCTGTCCATTGAAGGTCACTATTTAAATGTTATTTATTGATCTCATAGATATTGATATAATATCCTTATGTATATAGATGCGGACTTGAGTGAAATTATTGTAAAATATGTCAAATTAAATAAATACTGAAAGACAAGCGAAATAATAGAATGAATGTAACTTTAGAGATTTTTTATATCATTTTTATTTCGAAAACATTTCAGTCTCTCCCGAGTTGAATCTACCACAAAATTTCACGGATAAATTGACCCTGAAAGCCGGGAACTCCTCTGTCATCGAAATCCCCTTCAAAGCGAGTCCCAAGCCGGAGATACGATGGACCTCGGGCGAAGCGGAGAGTCCCCCGCGGTTCAAGTTCGACACTGTGGCTGGCCTCACCTCGCTCATGCTAGCCAAAGTGAAGCGGGGAGACAGCGGGCCCTATCGAGCTGTTATTTCCAACAAGCATGGCGAAATCATGGTGACGGTACATCTAACCGTGCTAGACAAACCTTCAGTGCCGCGGAATTTGGCGGTCACTGCCAACCACGGAGACGCCTGCGAGTTGGAGTGGCAGACGCCGGAAGATTTTGGTGGCTATGAGGAGGTGGAGTATGTTGTCGAGTTCAGGGAGGCGAGCAAGAGGACGAACCAGACCTTCAAAAAGGTCAGTGGATTGACCGCGATGGTTGACCAACTCCCCACAGATAAGAAGTATATCTTCTGCGTAGCGGCCAAGAATGAGGCTGGTCAGTCGGCGTTTGCCGAAGTGGGACCTGAATTGATGAAGTTCAAGTTTGGTAGGATTCCAATTCTTCTTTTTTATTTAAATTTAATATATTATTACCGCAATTATATAGCTTCTGAGATCATAAAAAAGGCATAAAATGTGTAACCAAAATAAAGTTCTAACTATTTTTTTTTAAATATAATGTCGGCAAATAGTGTAATAATATTGAAATATTTTAAATTACCTTCAAAATATTATAATTAATAAAATATATTTATTTATTAATTGGAATAATTTAAATGATAATTCTCAGACATATTAGAATGAAATTAATTGTGGTTATATAAAATAGTGTTTTGCTACTATTTATTTATTTAACACGATTGACGAATCTTGACAATCCTTTAATATCTTTATAATAACATAATTATATAATCTTTGCAGGAACTCCCGCCTCTCCCAAAAACATCCTGGCCGAAGTGCAGAACGCCAAAGATGCCGCCGTCACCTGGGAAGCCGGAGACAACAACCCCGTGACCAACTACTTCCTCGAGATGCAGCCGGAGGAGGGCCGCAAATGGCAGGAGGTCAACGCGGACTTTTCTATTTCAGAGCCGAGTTACACGGTGACCAGCGGCATTCCGGACTATGTCTATTATCATTTCCGAGTTAGCGCTGAGAACAAGGTTGGTCGCAGTAAACCATCGGAGGTCTCTAATTCCATTATGCTTGGTGAGTTGTACTTAATAAAGAATTATGATTTGATCATTGCCAGCTTTATTTTGTTTTCGTTTCTTTTAGGCGAACCACTGAAAATGATTCGCGAGCTCAGCGACCAAAAGGTCACCTCTTTACCAACCAATCTCGTGCTGGAATGTGAATTCAACCGTGAGCCCAACTCTGTGGCCTGGTGCAAGGACCGCAAACCGCTTCTTCCAACGAAGAGGGTTAAAATCGAGGAGGCCGGTTGTCTGCAGCGAATTACCATTCAAGAGGTCTGCGAAGAGGACGTCGCTGAGTACACGCTGTCAGCCGAGAAGCTGATGACGTCATCCAAGGTTTCACTGGAAGGTGAATAAAGAATGAGCTATTCTGATTTCTCTAAATATAAAAACTAAAAATTAATCCGAATTTTAGACAGAACCTTAAATATTGTAACTTCGACTTTTCAGTGCCTCCTGAAATCAAATTGCCTGAGAATTTTGAAAGCGAGAAGGTAATGAAAGCCGGCTCTTCGGCGGTCATTGAAATTCCCTTCGCTGCATCTCCCAAGCCCGAAGTGGCCTGGACCTTTGGAAAGGAGGAGAACAAGCCTCGCTTTAAGACAGACATTGTAGCCGGAATGACGTCACTCGCCCTTGCCAAGGTTAAAGTTGACGATGCTGGACCCTACAACGTTGTGATTAAGAACTCTGCGGGCAAAACAACGTTCACAATCAATCTCAAGGTTCTTGGTAGGTTATATTTCTCATCAAAATCAGTTGTTCTAATTAATTGTCTTGGAATGTATTATAGAATTCTTGTGTATAAAAGAAATACATAATTATTATCAATATTATTCAGAACATTCGCTGTTCTAATGGTAAATACTAATAAATTATTAAATATGAAGAAATCATTATAAATTGTTTCAGTGGATTAAAAACGAAACTATTCAACACACACCATTATATTTGTTTTATATAAATAATTACACTAATTGTTTTAATCAATAAATTGCTTTTCAAAAAGCCTTTAAATTTATTTTATAAAACAACATAATCAGTTATTGTCATAATTTTTCTTTTCTTTAATAAAGAAGTACTTGATTTAATTTTCAGACAAGCCCTGGTGTCCCATGAAACTGGATCCCGGGAAAGTGTATGAAGAGACTACCCTCACTTGGCAACCGCCCAACAACGACGGTGGTTCTCCGATAACCCACTACCTGGTGGAGGTTCGTGAGTCGAGCAAGCGCTCCTGGACAGAGTGGGCCAAGGTGCCAGTCCCACAGGACCAACCTCTTTCCTCCCTAGTTACTGGCCTGGAGTTCGGAAAGAGCTACGCCTTCCGTGTTGCCGCGATTAATGATGTGGGCACTTCCGATTGGACGGAAGCTGATTTGGTCACTTCTAAGTGTCCCTATGGTAAAACTTTTTAAAATGATTAAAGTTGAAACTTTAGAATTTTTACATTGTCCTATATTTTCCGTGTATCATCTTATGTCCCTCCATAAACTTCTAACTTCCACATTGTTCTTTCTTCAGATAAACCCAGCGCTCCAGGCACTCCCAGCTGTACAGTGGAGACCCGTGGCAGCGTCAACCTTTCCTGGACTGTTCCATCCTCCGACGGTGGATCCCCTATCATCGGCTACATTCTAGAGAGAAAGTTGCCTTCCAGTCCCAAGTGGTCAGCAGTCAACAGCAAGCCGGTGGACAGTTTGACGACAGTAGTGGACGATCTCCGCCCTGAGAATAAGTACCAGTTCCGGGTAGCCGCAGTGAATAAGGCTGGACAGGGACCCTTCAGTGAACCATCAGGAGAAATCAGACCGGTTATTATAGGTGAGAACTCAACTTACTCATGGGGAGGCTTCGTGTGGATTTGTGTAGCCGAAGACCTGAAATATAATTCCATTCCTTTCTGCTTCAGGTCCGAAAGTACCAGGAAAACCGGGCACTCCAAAAGTGGAGCCCGCTAGCGGAACAAGTTGCAGCCTTTCGTGGACAGCGCCGGTGGCGGATGAGGAATTTCACTCCCCGGCCGAGCGCTATGAAGTCGAGCAGTGTATCGAAGATGGCAAGTGGGTCAAAGTGGCTGAGGTGACCGAGTTGTTAGCTACTATCGGTAACCTTGACGACCCCAATGCGCGGTACACCTTCCGAGTTCGTGGAGTCAACAGTGAAGGGAGCGGCGAATATTCAGAGGAGACAAAACCGCTCAACCTTAAAAGAGGTGGGTTGTAATATGTGTCATATAGTGTCATACAGAAAGATTTTGATGTTTAGAAAATTTAATATTAAGAGAATAGAAAAAATAGTAAACTTGAAAATCAGTGTTATCATTTCAGTTATTGTCTTCTCTGTATGTTGTTCTCTCTACAATTTCAAAACTAATCTGTCCAATCAGATGCTCCTCTGGAATTTATCCGTCCTCTGGAATCAATAACGGCCTCTACAATGCCCAAGGCAGCCACTTTCGAGTGTGAGGTGTCCAAACAGGCGCACACCCTCCAGTGGTACAAAGACGGCAAACGCGTGGCTAACAAACGGTATCGAATTAGCGTGGACGGCAATGTTCACACCCTCGAGATTCGCGATGTGGCCCCAGAGGACGTGGGGGAGTTTCGAGTTGTCGCTGACGAGAAACAGTCTGATGCGACATTTTCTATAGAAGGTGAGGATAATCTAGCTTACTAGAGCACACCGCAAATATAAACATTCATTTGTTTTGTTCTGTCCTCAACTTTTCAGTCGCTCCTTCATTCTTACTGTCCGACTCCTTTTCTACTAAACTTGTTCTGCACAGCGGAAGTGCACACCAAATTCCAATCCCTTTCGAGTCTTGTCCACAGGCCACCGTCGCCTGGACCTGGAATGGCAATCGTATTCTCCCAGATCCCAAGAGGACCAAACCCGTCAACGAAGCCAACAAGACGACTCTCCAGTTATCGGCTGTTGAGGTCAAAGACGCTGGAACCTACCTAGTCACATTGACTAATGACTTTGGAACTGTTGAACAGTCTATTGAACTCACTGTACTCGATAAACCCAGTGAGCCAATCGAGTTTGTGGCTGATGATGTTGACGCAACCTCGCTGTCACTTCGCTGGCATGCTCCGGAAAGCGACGGTGGATCGCCGATAACGGCCTACATTGTTGACAAGATGGAAGTCGGACGCACTATGAGTGCCAATGTATGCAAATTATCACCCGAAGAAACGATTACCGTAGTCAAGGGATTGCCCGAAGGAAAGAAGTACAACTTTACCGTGAGAGCGGTCAATGAAGTTGGAGAAGGTCCACCCGCAAAGCTGAGGGAACCTGTTCTTCTGAAGTCACCATATGGTAGGTTGTCATTGTGCTATAGTACCATCCTTATGAGGCTGCTGTATAAAGGTGAATCATTGTTTTGTTTATTCCCTGATAGATCCACCTGGCAAACCGCGCGATGTGAAAGCGGAATCGAAAGAGACGACCAGTGTCGTGGTTACATGGAGTCCACCTACAGACGATGGTGGCTCCCCAATAACTGGATATCTTGTTCAGTGGAAATCATCTATTAGTGCCAAGTAAGTGTAAACATCTTTATTAGCCAAGTCTGCTCTTATTGATTATCTAATCAATCATTATGACGTGTGTGTTGTCTCCTAAATAATCACACTAGGTGGATGTCGGAGAAGACCACAGAAACCAACTTCACAGTCCGGGATTTGCACCCCGCTGAAGAATACGAGTTCAGGATCTCGGCTACAAACGTGGCTGGAACTGGAGAACCATCTTCAGCAGTTATCTGCAAGACAAAGTCACCTCCAAGTAACATTTTTGATTATAAAAAAATCGAGTTTTATCTAAAAGCGTAAAGTTTGGATTCGAATATTATGCTTTTGATTTTGACTTTTATAGTCACACATGTATCACATCTTATATTTTTAATTAACACCAAACTTTGGTATCATCCTGCAGCTTCTATCTGTTCTTTCTCTTTCTTCTACTTCACAGCCGTTCCCGGGCCTCCTACCATCTCATCACTCACCTCCCCAACTGCCGACAGTCTCCAGGTGGAGTGGACTGCCCCCTCAGAAGACGGCGGTAGTCCAGTCACCGGTTATCTGGTTGAGATCTCAGATTCGGCTGGCCGACACTGGGCCCCGGCTAGCCAGGGAGAGACAACTGACACACAGTTTTCGATACGCGGACTCGACGAATCTAAGAGTTACATGTTTAGAATCATCGCCAAGAATGCTCAGGGCAAAGGGAAGCCTTCTCAACCTTCAGATATGATTATGTTGAGTAAGTCTCTCTATCTTTAGCTTCTTTGGTGCGATATACTATAACCAATAAACTGTTCCGCCGCAGATGACGACCTGACTTTGGTGAGGAAGCTCGAAGACGTCCAACTCACTTCAATGCCGTCCACAGTGGTGCTCGAATGCGAGCTAAGCAAGCCCAACTGCAAGGTCACCTGGCTCAAGGCTGGTCGTCAACTCGCCATTGAGAAGAATCTGGATTTCACCACGGAGAAGAACACCTACCGACTTACCATCTCCAATGCCAGTCAGGATGATCTGGCTAGTTATTCTCTCACTTGTCGACGTGTCAAAACCGAAGCGCTGGTCTCGGCCAAAAGTAGGTTTTTGCAACGCTGACAAATAGAATAATTTCAATAAAGTCTTCAGCAAAGCTTCAGAAGTTCTGGGCGATAATGGATGGTTGGATGTTGCATTTTCTCTTATAAGAATATAATGTATTAAATAAATACAGTCTTCTAATATGTCAAATCTATTCAATAATTTTGTTTATCTTTTAGTTCCACCGAAGATCACCAACGACTCCGAACTCAAGCGTGAAATCACAGTGAAGACAGGGGAGTCCTTCGTTCTGGAGGTACCCTTTGAAGCCTACCCCTTACCGGAGGCCAAATGGATGCACAACGGCGGTAATCTACCCGATCGTCGTCGCTACACCGTCGACACAATCTACTCCATGACCTCACTGGCGGTGTCAAGAGCTGAGAAGGGGGATGCGGGCGAGTTGACGCTCACCATTGCCAACGATCATGGCAAATTGGACTTCACAGCCAAGGTCATCGTTCTTGGTGAGTGGTTGAAGCACGAATATTTGTTGGACATTTTTGATTTTTAAGACACTCTTCTATCAAAATGCCTCCATTACAGACAAACCTTCTCCACCGCAACACCTCGCCGCCGAATGCACCGGTGACGGCGGCATCAAAATCTCCTGGAAACCACCGACTGACGACGGCGGTGCTCCAGTCACCGGCTACGAGGTGGAGTACAGGGCCAGTAACCGGCGCGGTTGGACTCCGGCTCACGATGCCCCCATACCGGGGGATCAGCTGGCCTGTGTTCTGGCTAGCGGACAGCTATCTGTGGGCACGGAATACTTTGTGCAGGTTCGGGCAGTGAACAAATGCGGACATAGTGAACCGACTGACCTCAAGAACCCGATCAAGGCAAAACCTGCTGCGGGTGAGATGTGGTTTTGGTGTAATTTAATCATGAAAATATCCTTTATTTTATTTAGAGAAATAGACTTACTTTAATATTGAACATTTGGTAAACTAATTGAAGAATACAATATCATCTTCAACATTTTAGGACCGCCCAAGCTCAGTTACGATTCATCCCTGCTGGAAAGTCTTCTACGAAAAGGAGCAAGTCACATCATTCCAGTTCGGGTAGACGGCGAACCAGACCCAACGGTGACCTGGTCATACCAGGGCGAGCGTCTGATGAGTGCTGGCAACGTGGAGACAGAAAAGAAGGGTCAGGAGACGTCGGTTAAGATTAGGAAGGTTGACCAGACGTGTGCTGGAGAGTACACGGTAACTGCCGTCAACGATTTGGGTGAAGACAAGGCCACCTTTGTTGTCAAGTTTACAGGTGTGTTTTTAGATTGCAGTTTATTTGAAAGACTTTGATTATGAAAACCAGGCTTTTACAGAGCGAATTCGCTTTTACTATTGTTTTATTATTATAATTCGACAGACGTCCCTGGACCACCGATCAACCTTGAAACTGAGCTTCAAAGCAAAGACAAGGTTCTAGTGACCTGGGAGACTCCAGAAAATGATGGTGGAAGCCGAATAACCGCCTACTCAGTCGACAAAGGAGAGGCTGGTCCTTCAATAATGTGGTCCAATGCTGGCACCACATCTGGTGATGTGACACAGTTTCAAGTGACCCGACTCACTGTTGGGAAGAAGTACTTCTTCCGTGTCAATGCGGAGAATAAAATTGGTGGCGGACCTTATGCTACCACAGACAAACCTCTACTTGCGTCATCTCCGTTTGGTGTGTTAAAAGCTATAAAATTAATAATATGAATGCATATTTCAGGAACATAGTTATAGTTAATATAGTATACTGAATACTTAATACAATACTGAATTTTAGATATGTATACAAACAAAATGTTTTTAAAACAAACTCTTTACGTGTGTTAATTACAATTCACAGATCCCCCGGGTCCTCCAAGAAACTTCATGAGTGATGTGGCACGCAATGGCACAGTACTGCTCAACTGGTCTCCTCCCAAGGACGACGGTGGGGCCCCCGTGACCAGCTATACAGTGGAAAAATGCCCCAAAGGCGGCAGTCAATGGAGCTCTGCCAGTTATGATGAAATTACCCATACCAGTCTTACCATTGACAATCTCAAAGGTAACTTCAAAAGTTTTAATTTAAGTGAATTTCTGTTTTCCTATTTTCCATTCCATTTTCTTTTTCAGAGGGGGATTATTTATTCCGCGTATCAGCGGAAAATGAAGCCGGAAAAGGAAAGCCTTCTGAAATAATTGAACTTGTCGTCAAGAAAGCTTCTGGTATGTTGAATGCATTATAAAATGTTGACATTTAATTTAAAGTTTTATAATATAACACCTAATTTGTCGATGATTAAACTTTTTAGACGCCCCGTCACAGCCAGGCCAGCCCACAGTGGAGGTTATAGGTGATGGGGATGTTCATTTACGCTGGACACCTCCGGAAGATCCTGGCATCAGTCCGGTCACCGAGTACATCCTCGAGAAGTGCCCCGTTGGTGGCACAATGTGGACACAACTGGGCACAAGTAAAACTCTTGATATGTCCGCTAAGGATTTGAAGGATCAAGATCTTCAGTTCAGAGTTTTCGCCGTCAACAAAGCCGGGAAAAGTATACCATCTGAGCCTTCGAAACCAGTTCGTTGCAGTAAGTCATTGACAAATATTTGCTTACAATTCTAGCTAAATAAGTGAGAAATAATCATGTTAACATGAATTAATTTCAGTGGAACCAATAAGATTCATTCGAGAACTATCTGATGTCAAGTTAACATCTCTTCCGGCGGACGCAACTCTGGAATGTGAAATCAATAAGGAAAAACTGGCTCTGTGCTGGTTCAAGAACGGAAAGGAACTGCGAATGTCCAAACGACACACTTACGATATCGAGGGTACAGTTCACCGGGTGACCATTCAGAACGTTGTACCGGACGATGAAGGCATTTACATGGCCGTGTTGGGCGATGTTTCCAGCAATGCTACTCTGGCCCTCGAATGTCCACCAACTCTTGCACTCAATGAAGACTTTAAGGAGGAGATTGTGATTCGATCCGGACAGAGCACAGTGGTGGAAATTCCCTTCCACGGTTCTCCTGTGCCTCATGTCAATTGGTCCTTCGACCGAGGACCTTTGCCCGTCTTGAATACGACCACCGAAACCGTGTACGGGTTGACCTGTATGCGCATCAAGAAGGCTGATCGAAGCAACTCGGGCCCCTACAGTGCTGTGATTGAGAACGAGTTTGGAAAGTTAACATTGACTGTGAAGGTTAAAGTTTTGGATAAACCACTGCCTCCACGACGTCTGAAGACACAACTGGTGCAGCCGGATAACGAACAGGCCCTGTTGACCTGGGAGGCTCCCGAACAGGACGGGGGGGCTCCGGTCACTAGTTACCTGATTGAGAAGCGGGATGGTTCAAAGAGGACTTGGACCGCTGTCACATCCACTCCTAACCGAGAACTCAATCTCACTGGTCTGACAGCCGGAAATAGCTACTTCTTCCGTGTGTTTGCTGAGAACACGTGTGGCTACAGTGACTCAGCGGAGACCGATATGCCCTGTGTTATCCCTGCTAAAGCTAGTAAGTTTTTCTCTAAAACTTGGGAAGGTCTATAACCACTTTAAAAATAGTTAACATTGTGTCTTTGAATAAAAAAAACAAAAACTAAGAATTAAAATTTTGATTTTGATTAAACGGAATTCAATCTACAATTAAATATTTTGTTGCAATATTTTAAGATTTTGAGTTATCCATAAGATCTTGTTAAATATGAATTGGTTTATTTGTTATTTTGATTTTGATTTTGATTTTGATTTAGATTTTTATCTATGAAACATATCTCTAGTAATATTCATGATGATATCTGCAAAAGCCGACCTAGATGGG
>JAUZNC010038103.1:0-18434 GCA_034780395.1 Vannuccia rotundouncinata | reverse complement strand
TGGTTTTTGCTTGATTGTTTGCATCATTTTAATTAAAAGATTAACAAATATAAACACACTTTTAAAAGATGTATTGTTTAAACAAAATCCAAATGAATATAACGTTGTTAAATAGGGCAGCGATAGTACAGACAGCACAATGAAGTTATTTTGTTACTGAGGGTATTTCATTGGCTAAGCTCATGCTGTGAACTCATTTAACCTAGATGCAATGACTTAGTTAGTGACTAAGCTAAGTCGAGTCATAGACTTTGTTATAAATAATAAATTTTGGAGGTGACTTGGCTTAGTCGGTGGCTAAGTCAAGTGACTGATTTTATTAAGTCACTGTTATGAATACCAGCCCAGATCTTTGGATAAACCATTGTGGGCCAGTTGAATGGCGTCCAAGGTACCCAGATCTCACAGAGCTTGATTTTTTTTCCTGTGGGACCATTTGAAGGCTATGGTTTACAGGAAGAGAATACAAGTTAGGGGCCATTTTTGCGACAAGTGGCAACCATGCATTTGAGAAGTGCATGAATGGGAGAATCTGCATGTGAATTGCATGTAATGGTATATTATAATTTCTATGATAATGCTATCATTACTTATTATAAGATTATTAATAAAAATTAATTATGTATGGTGACTTTTGAATCACCCTATATATTTAAAATTAAATATATGGACAAAAATTACATAATAACAAATGCAAGCTTGTATTTTTATAGATTGCAGTCACTAACCAATGATTAGCATATGTGAACAAATGAATTTGAATAATGAATACAGTTAGTTTAAATTATTACAGTGTTCTTAGCATTACAATAAATTGAAGCCCATGACTTTCCATGTCATTTTACTCACATGTTATCTTAACTTTCCAGGACTAAACAAATCAGGAAAAATCTATAATTCAAAATACAATATATTTTTGCTGGCATTTCTTTAATAATTAATAAAAAATACTTATTAGTTTAAATAAAAATATATTGAAATATTTGTAATAACAATAATTATAACAATGTTAAACATAATTTTAAATATTCATGATTCTTTGTAAATATTACCCTGATTTTTCTCAAAATTCCCAATATCCTGACTTATTATGAACCCTGTTTTAAATATTAAATGGGCAAATATACAGGTTTACACTTATGACACACAAAACCTACATATTAAGCAGTACATCTATTAACTTGAATTTAATAAAAAAAAACTATTAAAATAGGAGCAATTTATATACAACCAAAACATGAGTGAAAAACATATATAATATGTTAAATAAGTAGACCTATGTATTAAGCACTGTTATTCATTCTTTAATAAAAATTTTGAATGTTTGCAATTCTGATTTTAATTAACCCATCTTTTAATTAATATTGACCCAATATAGTTTTCTTTGACAAATTCTTCATTTACATCTTAGCCTTCCAATTCTATCAAAAGAAGATTTTCCAAGATAAAATATGTATTGAAACTTTGTTGAATAAATTGGTGAGTGAAGGATGCAATTATCAAATCAATTGCTTCATGCTATGTGTCAGTAATAGCCCCACAGCATGATGGTTGGAAAAGATGTGAATCCTTCTCTTACTTTGATTTTTTGGAGGCATGCTTTTTTCTGGGTAGTTTAGGCTTTGAAATAGCAGATATTTTTTTGACTTGAGCAGGACTGCTTTATAAAAAGAAAAATATGTCTGATTGAATGGATTAAGGAGTACTTTTATAAAATTAGCAAAATATTAATTGGTTTTTCAATTGATTGAACCTTTAAAAATCTAGGGAGGCCCATTCGATCAGTAGGAGCCTTCATATTTCATAATTCTGTGAAATTCTTCTTTTATGGGGCTCTTTTCAGGGAAAGTGTAATCTCTGTGTAATGGCTATGCTAGCAATGAAATATGTTGTGCATACTGATTTGATTAATTGTATGCCAGAACATTTTTTGGTAATATGTTTGTATAGGTATATACAACCTTGATCAAATATTTGCTTCTCTGTCCCCCCTACAGCTGATGGTGGGGCCCTAGTAGTTTTATGTGAGGGACCTTGTGATTTTGAAGATTTTAAGTGAGAGCACTGTGGTCCCTTTATATAGTAAATATCATTGGTTTGTAATTTTAAAATGTAATTCAAAAATGCCATTTAATTTTAATAATCTGTTTATTATTATACATATATTATATATCCTAAATACGACTGCAGCAACTAAACTTAATTGTTATAATTGATACAGCCATAATGCAAATAAAACTTTTAAAATGTAACAAAAGATCACAAATGTTTGCAATATTAACTTACCAGACTGTATTCTATATTCAATAAGTTTATAAATTTTTAACAATTCAAAATTAAAGCAAGGGTTTAACAATAATGCATTTTCACTGCATATATAAATTATAAAATAGCAAATAGCCCGAAATATTACGTAAATAACAATCGAAACTTACAATTTTTAAAACAACGTTTTATATTGATTGCATTGACTTCATAGACATAATATATAGTTATAGCGTAGTTATAGAGTAATGTCTATGATTATGGTATATACTAATTATATATAATAGTTAAGTTTATATACCATTCAAGTATTATTAAAGAATAATATATAAATAAATGGTTGATAAATTTCTTTAAAATTTCTTATTAAATATAAATTATAAACTATAAAGTAATTTAAGTATTCTATAAAAGTATATAATGTAAGAGCTGTTATAAAATGATCTCACACTCAATGGGAGGGGGTGGTTTAACAAAAGCGTAGACAACTTATTTTAAGTGTGGGGAGAGAGCTACATACACTAGGGTCGCTCAAAATCCAGGGTGCAGGTCGAACTTCGGAGCGCACAATTTTCAAAAATATAACTTTTCGTAATGTAGAAATTTGTAATGCAATATTTAAAAAAAACAGAACACATTTCCTTCTGCCTTCAATGTCTGACTTTAATTAAGAATTGCCTAACTAGTCATGATCTGCATTTTCAATAGAGAACAAAACATTCGATACAAGATAAAGAAACTTGATGCAGGTGCAAACAGAAAAATCATTAAAACGGAAACGATCATTTCTAAAATAAATGTTTAGAGTAAGGGGTTTGCAATAGCGATTCATTTGACGTATCTATATATAGAGCACATTGTTGAAAGCAATTATTATCACCGTTGATAAACAACTTTTCGGGCATTCTTTCAGAGAAGTTGCATGTCTACAGCTGTACAATACAGAGCTACATTATATGCAGAAACTTAACATCCATAATTGCGCTGTCTTTGTAGCTTTTGACGTGGGATGGGAAAGATGGCTACAACAATCGACACTTAAAGATATTAATAAAGCCAACAATGAATTCGAAGTTATATTAATAGCGATGCTATTTATTATAAGGAAGTTGCTTCTTTTTAGATAATATTAGATTCGGCACATTAATTTTTGAATATCACCGAAAATAGCAACATCTGAATGTGTTCCATATTATATATATATATCCTAAATTAATCTATACTAGTCATAGAGTAATAATGTATAAGATTAGGGTTCAATCAACATTTTTGTAAGGATGGCAGTCACCAAAATCACAGCATATTGTAATATCGAAACGTAGATTTTAAATGTCATTTATTTTTTTGTACTTTTGACATTTATACTTTTCCCTACTCAGATTAATAGTAGTAAATCAAACATTAAATTATTATTAATAAAACAAAATTATTTTTATATTTAAATACATGTTAATATAAAGCTTTCTATTGTACTGTATTTTTCTTATTGATAGATTTTATTTTAAAACCAGTATATAAACGATTTGAATCGTTTTCTAAATGAAAAAGATTATAAAATCGGATAATGGATTGTCACTTTTTCTTTCTTTTGGAGGTGACCATAACTAAAAGGAGAATAAAGTATACAAATAAATAAACACAAAAACCAACAATTGCAGTTATTGTTATTGAGCAACACAAGCCAAACATTATTATATGATACACAATGGGATACATAAATTAATTAAACCTGTATGCGCTTATTTTTTTTTATATTATAACAAAAATAATATTATATAACATATTATATATATTATTGAGATTAAAGTGGACGGAAGAAAGAATTATGACGCAAGGTATGACGCTGGAGACTTATATAGTAGATGCCATGGGCCAATTTCAAATCCTCTTAATTTCATCTCTTACCACGAAGTTTCCTCTTTGATGCTTCATATTTTCAAAAAAATATCGAGATAAATGCAGAGTTGATGTTGTGGGAATAGATGGTGTATCACAAGGAATGAAGATAGACAGCAAGCAGTTGTGTAGACTCATTGGAAAAACACTTGGAAGATGTCATGCACCTGAGGGAATATAATATAAGAATATAAAAGAATATACAGTTACGCAGTTTATAAAATAATACAACTGTAATTAACAATATAATAATAATATTTGACCACCATCTTTTATTCATTCTTACCTCTCAATATATATATCCCCCATTCCCCTCCAGCAACCCTTTCATATCCATTTCTTTTCCATCTAACTTCTCCATTTTACTTCTATTTCTCACCTCCCTCCACCTCTACCTGTAACCTTTTCTCACTTGATTCCAATCTCATTCTGCACTGCTGAGCATTTAGGAGAAACAAATGGTGATGTTTGCATTTTGGGAGGCTTTGTTGGGTTAGGAGCATCAACAATTGTGGGAATTTCACTTGGAAGAAGCTTTGAGTACGTGTGACCAGTCATTTGCATTATTATATTGACAATTTTGAATAGATTACTGCACAGATGCGTGTTTTATGAAACTTATAGAGACATCTGCCTTATCTCCTTCTGATAACTAGGCAATGCTTTGCGCTGAAAGTAAAGAAGTATTACATTATATGAACAAATATTTCATGAGGTATAAATTATTTCTTAAAAATCTAATTATCTCTATATTAAAGTAGGCCTATATGACCTATGAAATATTCATTGGCATATTTGTTAAAAAATACATTTTGCATACTATAGTAAAAATTTTATTGGAAAATTATTAATTTTAGAATTTTAGGATTTAATTTTTTTAGTAGCAGCATTATACCTAATTCTGCTAATAATGCATAATTTAAATAATGATATTATATTTATTTGATCAATTAGTCACTATATATGTTGAATGAAATTAAGATTAAAATGAAGATTCAAAATGAAGATTTAAAATGAAGATTATTCTAAGAAATATCAAATGCAAAATATTTTTTAAACATTAACGTTAAGAGTAATAATATTTTAAATCACCTAAAAAGAGGTTTATAACATATTTTATGAAAGGTTTGAGTTACAACTAAAATTCCTAAATAATTATTTTTAAATAAATCAAATTATATAGGTAATTATAAAAGTTATTAAATTTTAAATACAAATGAAAAAATAAATTTGTATAAAAGCAGTGTCCTTTTATAGTTTATAGTAAAAGTTCAGAATATCAGGATATAATTAAATATAAAAGTCATTGTATATAGTGAGGGGAGTAGTTCGCACTAAACGACTCCCCCCTCCCCTGTGGAAGTACCCGCACGTTTCGTTGAGGGGAACCTAGCTCTTAATTGCGCTGAAAGCCTTTGTTATTTATAACTATAATATAAAGAATACATTTATAAATACATTTCAAATTATCTCCTATATCAATAATTCTTTAATCTTAATTCTAAATCAGTATATATTATTTATAGCACGTATAGCTAATACAAATACAGCTTTTTTTAAATAATTGGAATCTAAACATAAAAAAATTATACATGTAATTATTGTTATATGTATATATAGTATATATTTTTAGCTATCAATTGTTTTATTTAGTAAGGTATTATAAAAAATTTAACATAAACTCCACCGTATCAAGAAAAAGCAATATAAAATGATATTGTGTAATATATTATAATGCATCATGCATATATGTACGAGTGTTTGTATTATAGATAGGTCATCATTACTATTTTTCTCAGAGATATTATAACAATTTTTTTGTCTTAATTATAATAGCCCGAATTTTTTAACAATTTCATGATCTATCTCATTTTTCTTTTATATTTATATTTTCGCAATTACTCTAGCTATATAATATTTACAATTATATTTTATTGTGTATAATTACCGCATATTTATTATACACATAAATTGTTTATTTAATAAATTATCACTTATTCTCTAATGCACGAAAAACACGTCCATACTGTGCCTCTTTTTAATATATTTTTTCGTGAAACTAGAGTTTCATGTGTTATTTAGTGTCCGCAATATCCTTTTTTCGTGTGTTTTTCGTCATACTGAAATTGCATGAAAAAACTCTTATTGCAACATTAAAAAGCGCACAAAATTCAAGTTCTGCGAAAAATGCACGAAAAATGTAAAGGCACGATAAAAAGAATAATGTGGACATCACGCGGTGTAATTAATGATAATGTGGTGTATATTATATTTCGGTTTTCACAATTTAATTATTAATTTACTATTTTTATAATGCTAAAAGCGCGTGCACACAATATAGAAATTTTATACAATAAAATGTTTCATGCAATTTTTTTTCTAAATAAATATTATTACTTTTTTAGTTTACATATAATTATTATTAAAATATTATTATTGCTTTATTACACGTGGTGTATTATATTACCTTTAAACGAGTCAGTGTCTCATACTTTCTTGAAATACCGACCGCGCGTATTTAGATATTCATTTTTTGTTCATTTTTGCTAGTCGTGTAACTTTTAAAATTATTTTCAAAGTGTATTCAATTTTACTTAAAGTTTATTTCAATCTTTAGTTGTGACAAATTTATTACACATTAATGATATATTGTCATGAGTTATACCTATAAACTTTCTCCAGAGTGTGGAGATAATTCTTTAGGAGGGGATCTTGATCTCCAGTTTCATCACAATTCAAAAAAGCAGAGGGTCAGCAACCAAGTAAAGGTTAGTGTTTTATATTTGTATTTCTCAAATAATTTTTAATTAATATTTTTAATCATTGAATAATTTCTGCATTTATTTTATTTGCAAGGGCTAATACAAAGAAAATTTCCTTGCAGCAATAATTTGATATTTTCTATTAATACACAGCTCACATAAATTTTAAAAAATATATACAGTAGGTCTCATTTAGTCATTAATCCTTAAAAAAATAATAAGTCTGGTCAATTTAATATATTTTGTTGAACATTGTTGTTTATGTTTGTAAGATGCATTGTTTTAGATTATTATATTTTTAAGTTTGTTAATATGTGCCTAAAATTTTAGCATATAAAAACAAATTTTATTTTCTGAAAATGATTTTTGATTATTAAGATATGCATTAAATTTTAATTAAACACAAACACTGTGTTCAATGTGTGGTAGATAAAATGGATAGATAAAAATAAAGGGCTTTTTTGTTTATTGCATAAAGCTATACAATGATTTATTCTTATATATATATATAATTATATATTTAGGTTCAAGTGTAGTTTAGAATTGTTAATTAAAATATATTAGTATTTTTAAAATATTAATATTTGAAAAACCTGCTTTTTATAAAACAGATTATTAACAGCTTAAGTTTATATGTATAAGACATAGTTTATAATAATATATGAAACATTAATAACAATTTATATCTTAATTATAATAATGAATTAAAAGCATTATAAATGTTTTATTATTGTCTAATTAGGTATTTAATTGGTTATAGTTAATAAATGTTCTGTCCCATCCTAAAAATGTCCATGGGATGGGATGGAGTGGTAAGTATTAAACATCCCAAAAATAGGTATTAAACATCCAAACATGTCCTAGGGATGTTTATTATAAATAAGCAGTAAATATCCACTAAAGGTAGGTAATAAACATCCCTAAAAAAATTAACAAAACTAATTTTAAATATAAAGGTAAAAAATAATTAATAAACAATTAACAGTTGCAACAAAATTATTGCAGTGGGACTCACCAAGCAGTTTGCAAGAAAATCAGACACAATTCCACAACTGATACCATATCCTGAATGCTGTGTATGGATATTTAAAATTAGTTTTGTTAATTTTTTTGAGGCCATCTCTAACCCTGTTATTATTATTTTTTAATTTTATAGTGTTAATTCAATAATATATTTTTAATTTATACCACTAAACTAAACTACACTTTAACCTATATTTATAAATTATTTCATTGTTCTTGTTTTTCTTTATTTTAATATATCCCTATAATACTGTCTAACTTCAGATAAAATTATAATGGAATTATATTCATAAAAGATTTTTTAATTGTCTTCTATTAAGGAAATAAAAACTAAATAATTTAATTCACACCCTAATTGTCAATGTAATCAAACACACTTTTTAAAAATAATAAATAGCACTATAAAAATTATACTTATCACATAACTTTTTATTTTTTATTTAAAAAATACCTGTGTAATATGAAATAAAACATTTCGACAAGTGAATTTACCTTTGTAATAAATAGCCACTGCCTAATTTTGATGTAATGCTTTAATTAACATATTAATTGCTTGTAAATCCATTCTTAGCCATCCAGCAAGGTTTATTCAATTTAAATTATTGTCAAGATCTAGGGTAGGCAAAGACTAATTTTAAATATAGAGATAGGAAATGGCTAAAATCTTTGGTGTTCAATTGTCATAAAAACATGACTAGTCTGCATTCCTTATAGCCCATGAGGATAACTCTGGCATACAATCAAAAATTTTATATAGAAATGGCTGAGATTCTTAGGTGCCATCAACAAATAACACTTGTCTTTCTTACCTGAATTTGTCCATTAAGAGGAGGGAGAGGTTTTCTGAAAATCTCTTAACAAAGACTTTTTTGTTAAACAATTTTATTTTAAGATTAGGTATTATATTGTAAAAAAAGTTGTATTTCACCCCATTTATAAAAAATATAGCAAACAAATAGCAAAACTACACTTATGCATGGTGCTTGTGGTCATTAAATAAAATGACTGTTAAAGTCAGAAAATTTTATATTTTACTATATGTTTTTTTAAAACAGTGTTTTTCTAATTTGCAGTGAAATTTATTCATTTAAATATAAATTTTAATGGATAAATGATTGATTAATTTTAAAAGTGTATAATTCTTTTTATAAATGGGACTCTGTTTATGAGGTTGGGGTGTAAACAATACATTTTGATACAAAAAATTAAAGTTAAGTCTGTTAATTGGTTAGTAAATTTGTTATTCATTTATAAAAATGATCGTCCAAAATGTGTGGGCACCATGCTATTTCAACAAAACTGAAATGTGGTAGTTTTGCTTTTAATCACTTGTACTCAGGTGGTAAGACTGTCTTGCCATGACAATTACATTAATTTTATGGATTTCTAAAAATAGATTCTAGATAAATCAATGAATATATAGGTTTGACTAACCTTATGTTAGGTTAGATAAAATGTTTGACCATTTCCCATTGCATGAGGAGATATAAATATAATTACAAAAATATTCAATTCTGATTGGCTGATACCATGTAAATTTGGACAGATGAAATGAAAGCTATTTTATAATGATATTGTACTTTATTTCACTTCTACTAACTAGTTAGATCATACAATTATTCGATTCTTGGTATTTGTTTTTTAATTGCAATTATTCATGAGTTTTTTCTTGAGCATATACTGAGTATTCACATACATAATACCTGCTCTTGAATTTGATAGCTTCTTGGTATTATAGTTATTATTTTGAAGTAAAGTTATATTCTATCAGTTTATAATAATAATGTGTTACTCAAGTTAATTTGTGGTATATCTCTGTCATATTCCTTTGATAGTAAGTTTTTTTTGGAAATAATGATCAAAAACCCAATCTCAGAATAATTTTGTAGGTTTGAAAATATAATTTTTATTGTAAATATATAAATAAATTGTAAAGATGTCAATAAACTCACAAATTTCAATTTTATAATCTTGCAATAAAAGCAGTATCTGATTGCCATGGAATATATTTCAAATAATTACAAATTGTGACAACTATTTTAGATTCACATAAAAAAAATATTGAATGTAATAAGAAACTGCAATCTATAATTTGTAAAATTTAACTAAATTTTTAAATTTTATTTTTTATTCTTACTTAAATTTTATGGTATATAAAAAATAATGTTTGGTAAATTTTGTTATTTTGATAGATAAAATAAGTGTAGATATCAAGAACACTTTCTTATCACTTTCCATTTATTTACAATTTTTTATAAAATTTATCACAAAATTATTCCATAATTATGGTTTAGAATACTACCTAGATTAAACAAATAACTCAATAATTGTTTTGAAATATTTGATTAGTTTTGTTGAAAAATAGAAGGATAGTTGGTCTAACAACTCTATTATAAAGAATTCATCAGCAAATGAGAATCGAGAATTTGAATTTTGATTGTTTCTGATAACTGATATTTTACATACCCAGGCACAAATGGTTAAATAGGTTTTAGTTTTACTGTAAAAAAATATATATTTTTCTTTTGACGGAAAAATAAAGACTTCTATGATATATATATAATAAAATGTTAAAAAATTAGTATTATATTTTAATTATCTGGTTGAATATCAGGCATATAAAAGACATGGAATGCACTCTGAATTATATGAAGATAAAAAAGTTAACAAGTACTTGACAGTTTCTTCTTTAAAAAGGTTTTATAAAAACCAGCCCACCAGAGTCAATTGATACTAAAAATGAAATCACATGCTGTGTGAGTGAACTTTTTTTTACAGTCACAAACATTATTTTATAGTTTATATTTTTTGGTCTGAACCTTAATGGCCAAAGTCTGCTTATAATACAAAAGCAGAATCCCAGTGAGCCTAAACAATAAATTTTACATTTTAGAAATTAAAAATATATATAAAAAAATGTTTAAATAAAATTAATTTTTCAAGTTACTTAAAATATGAGTCCATAGGGCAGTTATCTTATACGGCCAGTTAAAGTTTAATTAAATTGCCCTACTCAGTTAAAGTGGTTGCACAAAACCAGGCCAGCTAAATTTAATAAGTCCTTTAACTGGATAGTGAAAGTTATCTGCCTTTCTCAGTTAGAGGTGTTTCACAAAAGAAAGCAGTTATGTAAGTCAGTTAATTTGGGCATTTAAATCAGTATTCAACTAGTGTATTTTAAAGAACCTATATATAATTTTGAAATCCTCATATTTCCTCATTTGCTGTGTATTTTTTAAAATAAATGAGTCACCTTTTATAATGTCACATTTATAATGGTGGAGTAGACAAAACAATTTGATGCTTTTTCTATGGCAAGATCTAAAATGACTTGCTTGCATTAATTCACCATTACATTCATTCAATTTTCATATGTCCACAATTTTTTATAAATGACTTTTGTTTCATCATCTAAATATATTGTCACACCCTTTCTCATAATATATTCTTATAATATATAAAATTATATAATGTAACCTATTGTTTAAACTAATTAATTATAATAATGCCATATTTGAAAATCAATGTAATGCATTAAATGACTTTAAATGCACAGATTTTCAAATTTTGCACAAACAATATTTTGTTAAAATTTGCCATAGAAAAGCTGTTGCTATTGAAAACCAGAAAACCTAAAAAACAATTCAAACCTGAACATTTTTTTAGAAACATGGAGGCCTACATTTGTCACCTATTATTGCATTGATATATTAATGGACATCTTCTGCTTTTTTAAAATACTTTCATGCATTATTTTTACTTCTCAAAATTTACTTCATAGAAAGAACAACAATTACCTCTTTCAAGAATCCATTGAAACATACTGCCTGTAAATTTATCCACCATTTCAAATATTTAATTATGTTTTACTTTATATTTTAACGTTTTTCTTGACAGTTTTACAGTTAAAAGGGTTCCTTCATCCATTATTAACTTGTGCATGATAATTTCAATCCAATCAAATCCTTCATTTGTTATACAAGAAAAAGTTCCTTTATTGACAGCTGGAGCACTACAACGACGACTACAATTCCTCCACCAACCCGAGTCTCCTTGGCAGCAGTCCTTCTGACGCTGAAGTTGGCCTCAACAATTTGGGCATCCTCAATCTTACCAACAGTCTCATGTCTTCTGGGGTCAGTGAACCGCTTCTAACCAGTAATGGTCTCTATGGCAACACTAGTTGCTATGCACCAACGACAACGGAGGCCCTCCCAGTTCCAACAGGAACAACAACAGTTGCCAATAACAACACGACAACAACAACCAACGGCAGCAATACAAATGGAATTGGGGTCGGTGCCCGCGGTTGCCATGGTAAGCCGAGTGAGGCAATGTTCGTGCGTCTTCTCATACGACGGTGCAAACGGCTTGCCCCGCTCTGGTTTCGTGGTGTATCGTCCATGCGGGAGAAGAATCGAGAGGAAAACCGTCGTGCTACCGCCAACTCCAGTCAGAGTCATAGCAACTGGGGTCAGATTGCTGAAAAAATATCCGTGAGTTTATCCCAAGTTTTCTTTTATTGTATGCAACGTAAAGAGTTTACCACGAGGGAGGTGTTATAGTTTAGTTCAAATAATCGATCTGCTTATAGTTGCGGTGTTATTTCCGGTTGTGAAATCTACACTTTTAATGGGAATTAGATCCCACCGCTTTCTTACAATATATTGGTCGCGAACGGTCTACAAACTGTCATAAAAAGCATAATTTAAGATATAAATTTATTTATATTCATCAAAGTTGTCTTATGGATTGGTTGAGCAATGTGTCTATGCACCACAGTTTGATTGAACCCACCACCAACAACGCTAACAAGAAATCTCCTATTTCGGAATAGCACAAACCCGAAATCATCAAATTTCGAGGCGATAAGTTCTTTTGGTGAATGCCAACAAACAGATTTACCGCTCTCAATTTAAAAATGTCTTCAAATTTAGTTATTAATAGATTAGTAAATATTCATTGATGCATGTCAAGAAAATGCCCTATAATGGATGACTTGTTTTTCATGTGTAGAAATAGGTTTTAATTTACAATAATTCTAATAAATCGTTATTTAAGTGACTTATGCGTGCGGAAAACATGTTACATGTATATGAATTATTTTGGTAATCCCTGTTCAAGTCTATACGATTATTCTAAGCTGAATATTCACCAATTAACCCCCATTTTTTAAGGATCACATATTTCAATCATGGAATGTTGATTTCTATCGCTCGACCTCCAGACACCTAAGAAAGATGTCGTTCTGTCTAGTTTCTTGTTTTTCCAAGGGTAATCTGACTATCGTTCAGTCTTCTTAAAAACAACGATTAATAAACTCCTTTAATTCTGTTATATACTTTTAAATATGGAATTCTTGTGACAATTAATTATCGAGGGTGTATTTGTACGACCACTTGTATTGGTGCATTTGGACGACCAGCTGATCTTCATACACAATGCCTTGATTATTGACTGTACAGGTAATTTGTATTTATGTACCGTTCAAGGTTCACTCTGTGTTATCCAGCTGAGTACTTGAGTAGCCGGTTTGGCGGGAAAGCTATATCTGACCAGCAGCTGTTCTGATCACTGCCAATGTCCTTTATCTCGGTCGTTTGAGATCCGTCAAAGTGATCAACCACCTGCCTTGAACTTTGTCAGCCTCCAGTCTATTTTGGACTTTTTTTAGAATAAGTTTTAGTGTACTAGAGGTGCACTTCATAAACCTTTTAGAGAATATATTACTAATGACGCATTGGATTGTCTTGTTAATATGACCAGACATTCGGATAAACTTATTCTATTTGGCTAAATGAAGTCTGGTGATGAATCATTAATTGCATTTGAATTATTATATTGAGTTTAATATTTCATCTGAGATAAAAAAAATGAACAGCCCTGCTTCATAATTATCTTTAATAAGTTGGGACGTCGGTCAAACTCTTGAAATATTGTACTAAAAGAAATGAATGATGAAGAAGATTATATATTACGTCGGTTTTATATTGTTATTACCTTTCATCCTTCAACTACAGCTTTGGCTCAATGCCAACAACTCGTTTTGAGTCTATTTTAAGACTGTTCCGTTCCCCCTTTCCCTTCTCGTCGTATTCAACTCCCCCTTCCTTCGTATGTCCTCCCGCGCGCAATACGATGTCGTCATAGTTGGCAAGAATTCTGCTTCCCGGCCGATTTCAAACTCATTCATCTTCTTGGCATCGTCTTCTCCCTGATCAGCTGTTGTTGTGGTTTGGGAGAGAAGGAGGTTGGTCGAGTACTTTTGACCCAGTGAAGAGTACTCTCTCTGTACCTCAATGCCAAAACACGGGCCTGGTTTGGCACAGACTTTGGAGTTTCTGGGAATTCCCTCTCCAAGTGTCCCCCCTGATTGTCTCTTGTCCTGAGTTTAGGGAAAGAAGAAGATAGAAAAGTGACTTGCCCACGCCTATTTCTTATTCCCCATGCGGATTTTTTGGCATTGATGAGAGGGAAAGATTAGAAGCGTATGCCAAATTCTTGGGGAATAGGATAACAATGCTTTCTATTTTATTTATAATTATTGTCAACAGGTTTGTTTAATTTAAAATAATTGTCAGCTTCCAAAAAAGGTTCAGTTTCCGGCGGATATATTTGAATGTTTTATTGTTTCAATCGGTCATCGCTTATTTCCCCAGTTTTGCACCCCAGTTGTCGGCCATGTTCCCATTTCTGGCTATGAAGCCTATCCAATATCGAGGCCGGAGTTCCCAACACACTTTATTATCGATCGGTTTATACATGTTGCAGAGATTTGAAGAGAATTTCGAACAGCACTAAGTTGGTTATGAGGACCCTATTATTTCTTTTAGAATATTAAAAGCCGGGTAGCCACCGATACTCGAAATTTGATGTCCTCCAAATTGAATGATGTGTTATGTAAAATTTAAAAGTCCCAACTTGAATAATTTCTTGGTTGGATATCGGTTCTCAAAATTCTATTTTATTTAGTGTTAAAAGTAATTGTAACCCCAAAACATTTTAGTAGTAGGTCTGTCTATTGAAGAGAAAATGTTCTCAAAAGAGGAAGGCTGATGCTCTGCAAGACTTCAATGGTGATGGTAAATGGTGATCAGAGCATCTGCTGCCCTTGAATTGGCATTCATGAATAAAAAAGAAATTTGAAAAGGCATCTTCTAAGAACTGTGTTATTATAATCTTACGTTATGGGAAAGATCCACAGCTATGCTATGTTATGTACAGTCATTTTTATACTTGGAATTTTGATAAATGTAATTTAATGTTTACAATTTTTTGGAAACCACAAATTTGTATTTGTTGTGCTATTTTGAATATATTTTGTGGCACTCGAATTTTATTGACTAAAAATAGTGGCCACCCTGTAAAAGGCGCTGTTATTATTTTGATTCATCTGTTATTTTCACTGATGTTATCATTCGATAAATACTGTATTTTAGCGATTTCTTGGACGATGTTTCGCATACATGAGATCGTTTTAAATTGATGCTTAATACCTGAAGCAGCATTCTCTCCCCATGCCACAACTTTGGTGCTGTTTCCCAACCCCCTGTGAATCTCTGCACATGTAAAGTGGTATTTAGTGTAGGCGGATGTATGCATTGCTCTTCGCGTGTATGTCCGTGTAATCTATACATTTTGCATACTTATTTGACAGATATTTTCGATTTAAGACCAGAATGGTATTTCTCTCCTGCCCATTTATTTATCAAATTTGTATCACTCATTGTAAATAAAAAGGTTTGTCGTGTTTTAAATGTGCATTGGCTACTCTCAATCATATTATATTCCCCAATAAAACACCATTTTTAGCATTAGTAATAATGTAAAACAAGCGATTAGTTTTTTTGCCATGTTCAGTCAATTACAACTCATTTGTACACATTAATGGAAAACATCTTTTATGTCTGCCTTTGACTTTCTGCACGGATTCATTAATGTTGTTATATTTTCCTATCTCCGCAATTTGGCGACGGTCATTGTAATAGTTGTCAGATTTTGAGATCGTGTTTCCAATCTAGTCTCGACCTAAACTCCTTAATTCAATATCTATGAGCAAGCTACCATGTTATGTAGAATATGATATAGTTCTTATTCCATTCCTTTTATAACATGAGATTGTTAATTTTATTTTATTTAAGATAAATTTTTACTTCCACATTCAAGTGTGCTATATTTTTTTTTTGTAGATTATCAAATTATCTTTTTTTATTTGAAGTAATTATTTCTACGTGTATAGCCAGGTATATTGTTGATAATAATTATTAGCATCGTTCTTTTCACATTATTTTTGAAATCAAATTTAATTAAAATATGCTGTGTTGTAGTCACATTGCAATTTCAACTGGATTGCACGCTACTCTTCGTATATGGAAAATTCGGATATAATTATTCTAGATTTAGAAATATTATTTCTCTTAATTATGGAATAAATTTAATTAAAAAAATAAATTTTGTACAATTTTTTTTGACAAACATATATTTATTCTAAACTAAAATCTTAATCTCCCTACGGTGATTATTATAACAACTATTTTCACTTTATTCGCCTCTGCAGGAAATGTCCCCTAGCTGCGAAACCGATGCTGTTGGCAACCTCTTGAAGAAGCTCTACAAGGAGTTGCCCACCGAAATGGTCTTCTGGTTCATCAAATGTTGGCTGGTCTTTCCGGAGGCTTCCAATGATGACAGCTGTGTGTTGAGCAGAGGGGATGCCAAGGGCCGTATGCGGAGGATTGATGGTGGAAAAGGCTCGGATAAGGTGATATTATATATAGAACTAGATTGGACATCTAAAATATTTCTTTACTAAAGTATGTTGCATCGCGTGTATGGCAAATCCAGAGTTGTGATTGGTTAAATAATTTGAAAATAACTTTAACAGAATATATATATTTAATTGATACATATAAACAATTATTGAATTTATTATTACTACAGTAATTACTAATAATATTGAATTTTTGCCAGGATTGACAGAAACCGATACTAAGTGACAACAATCAGCTAGATTACCAATCTAGTTAAACTTAATCTAAGATAGTATATCTATGGATTTACTTCATTGTGGTTTATTGAAAACTGTTTATGGACTAATTGTGTAAAATTTATTGAGCCTGAATACTTTATTAAAATGTAGACAGATTTAATTTGACTCAACGGTAGTCATGTTTCTACAATGCGCAACTTTTTCTCTGATTTAACGCTGATCAAGTTTCTCTTGAGTATGCATTACAATTTTCCTGACTCTTTAGTGAACAAGTTTGTGAGTTTTAGAGAAAAGTTTTTCGTTTCTCGTTATGATTTTTAAGTGAACAATTATTCTATCAAAAAGAATAATACACAAGCACCAGTTTCGCAGAATCCTGCAAGTTAACGTGATTTGAGTTTTGGGTTAATTTGCGAAAGTTATCCAAGCAGAGAGTGGAAGATGTCTTTGGAGCCTGCTCACAAAGTCAATTCTTGAGACACAATTCCGTTGTCCAGGACAGGAAGTCTTGCCCATGTTTCTCGTAGCTGACGGCTGTTGAACCCACACTGACATGACGTGTAGTGGTGTCGCACTCTCCTCTTTCATCTTGATCTGTCTCCAGTGAAATCAACTCTTTGTGTTACCTACCCGATGTAACTTGAGTGACTGTTTCACTCTTCCCTGTTCCAATGCCTTATTGCATCCAGCAGCAACCAGCTCTGCTAGAATCAAGGCAATTTCCTTCGGCGGTATCTTCACTACAGTTTCGGTCTTGTGTAGCGGCCGCCAAACCCTGACTTTGATCACTCTCGTCTGCCTGTCTGTCTCCCTGTAGATCCTTCAATTGGCATGATGATGCAGCCATTTAATGTAGCAGAGGGGTGCAGTCACCCGCGTCACCTTGCATATTTTGATCGGCAGATTCCATTTCACTTCTCTGGATGATTGTAGTGTTTCAGAGAATGCCTGGCCTTTTAGATGCACTATTTCACAATTTTTTGTAAACGGCTTTTAATCTTTCCTTTCAAAGGGATCACTGTAATTTTGTAACTAACTTGACTTTGTTCTTTACGCTTCAAGAGTTTTTTTAAACTAACCCGTGGTTTTATTTGATACTTTATTCAAATTACATAAGTCAAAAATTTACAGAAAAAAATCTAGATGTCTTTATTTATTAACCTTCTTTATTTTGACTGCTAAGTTTAACAATTCTAAATTTTAAATTTTTTTAGAACGTTTGAGTTGGACAACTCAACAGCTATATTTAAATTTACCACTGTTTTGTTCACACTCCTTCTCCATTATCTCACCCTCCTTCTCTTCCATTATCTCACCCTCCTTCTCCTCCATTATCTCACTCTCCTTCTCCTCCATTATCTCACCCTCCTTCTCCTCCATTATCTCACTCTCCTTCTCCATTATCTCACTCTCCTTCTCCATTATCTCACTCTCCTTCTCCTCCATTATCTCACCCTCCTTCTCCTCCATTATCTCACTCTCCTTCTCCATTATCTCAC
>JAUZNC010038102.1:0-59101 GCA_034780395.1 Vannuccia rotundouncinata | reverse complement strand
ATATAATGACAATTTGTGATTCACAATATGTAAATTCACATATGTTACAATTCTTGGCCAGGTAGCTGTCATGACAGCTATATTCTGCGACAAACTACCATATGGAATTCCTCCGAAAAAAATATAAATAATATGGCTTCATACTTGGTGGTAGTGGATATCCTTGCAGGAACTGGCTTATGACACCATTCCGAGCACCAGAAATACACAACGAACGACGATTTAATCGATCCCTAAAAGTTACTCGTGTCAAAATTGAATGTGCTTTCGGTTGTCTAAAAAACCGTTAAAGCTACATTACTTATCGCAAGCGCAATGATTCTTCATAACATTTCAATAGATCTAAACATGCCCGATTTCAATGAACCAATTGATGATAACCAGCCCCACATGTCTTTAATGACAACGAGGAGAATGGATTTGAGATACGCAATAGTGTGTCCGACAATTATTTTGGATGAAAATAAGACAAATATATACTTATTTTGTATTCGTTGCTAACGTTTTATACCTAAAAATCTAGTTGCTTTATTTTATATTTGCTTTGTCGATTTGACTACCATTCACCATCATAATAATAACGAAACATAGCAATGTTCTATAACATTCTGTAAAATAAAAAATTATTAATAAATTACTGGATTATATTATTCAATCTGATTACTACTGTTGTTTCTAAATTAAAATAATTAATATAAATAAATATATTTTTGTTATCAACACACATATTTCAAAATAAATATAATAAACATGGGTAATATACAAACAGTATATAAGAACATCAAGAAAATTGTTAAATAAACATTTTACGTGGTAAATTATAAAGATCGGATATTTATTTATTACTATCTTATAAAACCATCATATTTGAAGACAAAGATATTTTATATACCTACCTAACAATATTTAAAATTAGAAAATACTACAAAACTTGTAACGGGATATTTTTAAAACAGTGTAACTATACAAGATAATAATGAAACGCTATAAAAAAATGTTTAAAAAAGATAATGTTCTACATCAAGATATAATGAAATAATAAAATCACTTGCACTATATAGATGTATAACGGAGGAATGTTCCGTTACTTATAATCGCAAAAATCGACACATTTGTTTCTAACACATATGTTTTTGTTGCTTTAATTTGTTGCTGTCGACACTTGCAGCTTCCGAACTTCAATCGAAATTTTCGTCTTTCCAAAACTAGGTTTTCTTTTTGTAACAAAAGTACTTGCCGCTGCAAATTTTCTATTTTATTAAAAGAGATTTTTTTTCTTTTTCTAATTGTCAGAGGCGTTGATGACGTGCCGCTTAAAATAGATGTTGATGTCTTCGTTATTTTACACTGAGCTAATTCTTTGCCTCTTTCGACATGGGACTCCAATGCTTCGAAGGCAGGGTTTCTGTAAAGACCTCTGCGAAAGATTCATCATCTGGACGAACCTGGAATAAATATTTAACAAATTAATTAGTAACATTTTATATGTTATATAAATTGCATGCAATGCACATTTTATTCATTTCGATTTACTAAAAGTTTATAAAAATGTAAAGTATCAAAATTGCTCATATCACGTACTTCTCTTATAGGTGATCCGCCTTTGGTCAAAGAAACACTTCTTCTCTCACTGGCCATCTTTACTTCAATTATAGTTTTCAGTTTTTTTTAAAACTTTTTATTTACTTCTTGCCGCGTTCTGAAAACTCCAGCAGATGAAGCATTGATGCTGTCTGTAATTGTTTGCGACGTTTTTGACTTTTTTAGTTACCGAGGAAGAAAACGGAGCCTCAAAATTTTTTCTGTGCTCAATATATCCATCTCTAATTATGTCCTCTTCGATTTTAGTAAAGGCTTGATTGTTTGCGTCATTTTAATTAAAAGATTAACAAATACTAACACACTTTTAAATGATGTATCGTCTAAACAAAATGATTATAACGTACATTTTATTTAATTATTTTATATAAGAATTCACAGAATATCTTTATTCAGTATAATTACTGAACTAATTTTATTTGCGCAGTTGTTGTAGATTATCATGATAATCCACATAATTATGCAGATAATTATGTATAAGACATCCTTATATAGATTTGAGAAAGACAATTTATTAGCTCACACAGCAACAGACAAATATCTCTATCGAAATTACATTTAAAAGTACCTACAGTAAATGATAATTGTATTTCTTATTGTCCCTGCCTCAATTAAAGTTTTATCTAGATCCTTTCATTAAGTTATTTAGCTCAATGTCACCTCAAGTCTTATGATCTAAATTTCAAGCATAGGTATGGTATACTTCAATTAATTTAGGGTGATTTTGTCGAATTACTTTTTATATATTTATACAATTTAGAAATTTTAACCTTTTGAAGTTCAAAATTACATTTAATAAACATTGAATAATTTAAAAATTGAGTTAATCATAGTAAGATAGATATAGGATAGATGTAGTTAGCATTTCACAAAAACTGTATATATTAAATTGTGGTTTTAGTGAAATTAATTTGCTTTGTTTTTAGTGATCAACACTTTAGTAAATTAACTGGATATATTTCAGAAGAAAATAGTTATAATTTATATTACAAATAATAATACATGCATTGTATTATATTTAGTATTATACTAGACTACAACAAATAAAACAGAATATTACAATCTTTAGAAAAATAGACAAAAATGAAAAACTATAGTAGCAATACTATGAACGTGAGATTTTTAAAGACTAAATAAAATGGGTAGGTCATGAAACATATTTTAAAACAATGACTCAGATATAAAATTAATAAAAAAAACTACTTAGACTATAAAAGTCGTTTCTAACTACTTTCAATGTCACCATCTTGACTATAACTGCCTTCATCAACATCATCTAATTTGGCAGATCTAGATGCACGTAGAACTACATTTTGCCTCTTACAAGCAAGAGGTAAGCCCCACGTTGAAGATCTGTGTCGTGTGCCCTCTTCATCACTAGGCACTGCTGGAGTAATGTTCAGAGTTGCAAACCGTTTGCAGGCCAATTTTGGTTTCACTGAATCTGAGGAAAGCAAAGTTTTATCTGCCTCATTCAACTTCTTGTTTGTAGTTGCGATTCGTTTTGGTGTGAGGTGCAAATGTTCTGAGACAGACAGATGTGAACTCTGTAGTTTTGACACAAAGGAGCCCCTTTTCTGTCGATTTGACTTAAACGAAGTTTTTTGTTTGACCGAATTTTCATCACTAGAACTAGTGGAGCGGACATTGGACGAATTTGTATTTCGAAACCGATGATGTGAGTTGGAAGCTTTTGCTTTCTGGGGTGATGAACGACGCCGAGTCTGTTTCTTGCAGTAGACACGCTGTCGTTGGCGACATCTTTTTGTGGATGCCAGTTGCTCCTTCAGATCTGACAGAGAGGAACAGCTCTCCTGATCACTTAATACCGGCTCTTCAGGCCGATGAGTGACTATAAAGGGTTCCAGAGGTTTGCGCTTTCTAGAAACAGTTATGAGAGACGCGGAGCTGTCAGTCTGTTGAGGAAGTATGTGGGCTGTACTCGAAAGATTGTGTCTTCTGGGAGTCGCTTTCTTTCTTGATGTAACATCTGTACAGAGAAGAACAAAAAAGAATAAAAACAAAAGATTGTATTTTAGAAAAGCAATTCAAAGACTTTTCCAAGATAAATTAAGAAATTCCATCACTAAGGGAAAAAATTGTAGATGTTTAGGATCAACTTTATATCAATATAACCACAAATGTAATTTAAGGAATAGATTATTTTTTCTAGATAGCAAAAATACGAAACATTTTGACATTAGACCCAAATTACACAAATAATCATTGTAGAACTCTTATCCTTTCTAATTTGTGGTTGAAGATGGCATATCTAAACCTTTATAACACGTGGAACCACTCAGTCTGGTTGAAGATGGCATATCTAAATCTTTCTAACACGCAACCATTCTGGTTGAAGATGGCATATCTAAATCTTTCTAACACGCAACCATTCTGGTTGAAGATGGCATATCTAAACCTTTCTAACACGCAATTATTCTGGTTGAAGATGGCATATCTAAACCTTTCTAACACGCAACCATTCTGATTGAAGATGGCATATCTAAACCTTTATAACACGCAACCATTCTGATTGAAGATGGCATATCTAAACCTTTATAACACGCAACCATTCTGGTTGAAGATGGCATATCTAAACCTTTATAACACGGAACCATTCTGGTTAAATATGGCATAATATATCTAGACCAACAAAAATAGGTAATTTGCTCAATGTGCAAGAATACAAGCTCATATAGATACTATTGGTGTTTTTAGTAACATGGTAGCATATTATGTTAGCAATTGTTATTAAGCCTCGTGTTATAATCTCCTTAAAAACTACAAAATCGTTAAAATGTAACCAATAATTATAAAAACAATTGTTTCCGTTTGACTTTTGTAAGTAGGTACAGAACTGACAGCTTAATGTCATACCAGTCACTGGACCACCAAACTGATATTCCATATGCTAATTAAAAATAGAATAATAATGAACATTTTAAATTGCAAGACTTTTGAAAGATATTTAACTAAAATTTCTGAATTCTATAAGATTCTCGCCACTTGCTGGAAAGGATTAATTTTGCAATACCAAGACTTTTCCAAGACACTTACGAACTCTGAAATATGGAATTACCTAGGTTTGATGATCGTTGGTCCAGATTGGTTAGATCACCCCGACTTTCATCACAAGTTCTCTTGGAGGGGTGTTTTCTGAAAGATGTTGACGCCTGCAAATCTCCTCGATCGTTGTTGATTTGATCTGAAGTTTTTGTTGCTCGATTACCTGTGTTTTGTTTACGAATCTCCATGATTTCATCTGGAAAGGCATTACAGATAATACAATATACATCAATCCAAAAATAAATTGAACAACTTGTCTTGAACGGACCTTTATTCAGTATACCTGTTTCCAGGTTAGTTTTGCCATCTCTAACAGTTAGGACTGTTTTTTCATGGGTAGAATAACAACTTTTAATATGCAACTGAAAAAGACGTACTATTAGTAACATCCAATTGATTCAGAGAAATATTTTGTAAAATATTACCTTGAAAGACAGTGCATTTCCGTTAAATTCCCTGTTACAATAAGAACAGAATTTGGAACAAGATGAATGAAGGAAATGCCTCCGACGATGAAGTCTCAAAAAAGTTCGTGTGAAACATTTAACTCCACACAAATCACACCAGAGTGGACTTTTAGATGTCCATCGCCTGACTATAAAAGAAAGAACAACAAAGGTACATTCTAGGAATATCTAATAATTAGAAACTTATCAGAAATGTGTGTCCCTTTAATCTTTATTTTCAGAAATCAGAAATAATTAATGAAAAATTACATTTCTGGTAACTAAAAATAGTGTAAGCAATATTTTTTTATTGAGAACAAAATTTATTTTTTAATTATAAAAAATATTATTTATATATTATAAATTATTTATTAATAAAAATGGTTCCTCACCACAGAAGGATGTGTTTCGATGGTCTGTTGTGTGATGTGGACATCCAGTATAAAGATCAATTGATGACTCATCACACAGCTGAAACAAATAGGAAACCATAGAGATATAATTATCTATGCATTATTTAGAGATATAACTATATACTATACAGAGTAAATAAAAATAATTATGAGGGAATATATCTCTAAACTTTGTGTTCCTATACATTAAAAAGATATAATCAAAATCAGCTTATCATTCATAGAAAAACTAACCGTGCATGGATTGTTCGCCCGCAGAAGAAATCTCTCCCTTTCTGAAAGATTTAACCAGTGTATGATAAATCTTCTGATTGAAACAAAAGTTACTTGACAGTGCAAACAGCACATAAAACTACTGGTTCCAGTTACTCTTTTAAAGTGTACATTTTCTGCAAAGCCCAGAGCTCTTAGATATTTAAAAATGTCACTTTCGCTAGACAAGGTATTAGAAACACTTAAATGAGTTTCAAAGCAATGGATAATTTTGTGAATATTTGAAATCAACTTTCGTGGAAACAGTTTTAGACGATTTTCTTTAAATAAAACATGGTTATTGGTTAGGACTGGCCAGATAGAAACAACTTGGTCATTCGCTTCGTCCTTTGAGCAATATACCAAACAAAGCAAGGATTCAATTTTTATTAAACGAAGTATTCTTTTGCTCTCTTCAAAACATTCATTACGAATGACTTTTAAAACCATGGTCAAATGTTTTTGAAAAGAGAATATTATCCTTTGATCTGTTGGAATATTTCTGGTTTGAAGAAAAATCAAGACTGCTGACAAAACTGTTATGTTACATGTTTTATGAGGGAAATCAGATATGTCTCTGCTCAAAATCGTTTTTAAATATGTTACGTCCTTATTTACCCTGAAACCAACAATTCTTTTATTAGTAAATATCGGTGTGAGATCCTTGAAAGAGTTTAGACTTGTAAGAGAGGAATCCAATTGATTCCATGTTTCCGAATTGCAAATAAAATAAGGTGGGGAATTGGAGCCTCTGAGAAATTTACATAATAAGGTCGATTCAATAATGTTAGATAATTTATTAGTGAAAAATATTTGTGGTACAAAAATATATCCAATCTTTGAAATGTCTTTGGTAGTATCAACATAATCCAATATAAAAAATGATTGACGAAATAACTTTGAATAGAAAGACTTTCCATTGTTCGATTTGGTTGCTACAGCAGGATGTGGAGTATATTTTCTTAGAATATAACTTAGGTCCTTGATCAATGATTCTATATTGAAGTTTATAGTATTCTTAAAACATGTCGAATTTGACAAAGACATAATTTTTCTTATATATGTAGAGACAAAGAGTAATTGATTTCTTCCATAGTTATAACAGATAACTATCTAAATTCTTGTCTGAAATCATAAAAAAAACATTAAAAAAATAAAATATAATATTTTTGGATTTCCATAATTAAAAAAATGTATTTTTTACTATAACTTTACAAATTATCATAATTTCTTAAACTGCTAACAAATAGCTATAATTTAGTTTGTAAAATTTGAATAAGTTTTGAGGCAAGTTCAAGTGCTAGCATTCATTATTTTATATATTTTAGGGTTTGAACTAACCAACTTTTTGCTATTTTTTACTTTTAATAATGTCTTTTTTTGTATGAAGTTAAAAAAAAGTTTAATATGAACCATATATTTTCATAATCAACATAATACATAAACATGTTATCATTAAATTATAATAATTAATTTGTAAAAACAAATCTAATATTGATTATCAACTTAAACTTATTAATTACATTCATTTGTATATAATGTTTATAAGATGTACTGACATATACAGATATCAAAAATAATACTTTTATTATTGACATAATACATAGATGTGTTATGAATTAAATTACTATAATTAATTTGTAAAAACCTTTTCATATTTCAACTAATAATTAATATATTAACTTCAACTTATTAAATTAAACACATTTGCATATGATGCTGATAGGATGTCAGACAAATTTTTAATAATATTTTAATTAGAAAATATTAATTAATTTAATTATGTATATATCATATAAATATTGTATATTTTAAGGTTAATATTTTATGTTCTCCCTAATTTATTAACAGGGTTCATACAGAATAATTGTAATGATTCCAGGAAAAATTATCCAAAATTGCAGGATTTCTTTGTCAATTTTTTAAAATTCTTTCTTACCACCCTTTACAGCCTGTACATTTACAATCTGTACATTTTTAATAAAAAATTGAAAAAAATCAAAATAATGCATTACTTTTAATTTCACAAAATGTTGATTATTAAAATATCACATAGTTATACTGAAATGATGAAATAAATTTGTAAAAAATATAAATTAGTCAACAGAATGAAATTCCAGGACAATAACATTTTTTAATGTATTTTTGACAAAATTCCAGGATCCATATGAACTTTGTAAAAACTTCCATTAGTCATATCATTTCAACCTTTCAAAATTCTAAGCACTATGCACATATGATTAATATATATGTTAAAAATTTGATCAAAATTAAGTACTTATTGGGTTTGAAATAGAAGAAAATTGGAAGAATTATTACAATACACAACAATTAAAAAGGGCTGTAACTTTTTAATTCTTTGACAAATGAACTTAAAATTTTAACACAATATTAGAGTATATGGGGCATTTATGCATTGCAGGTTTTGTTATTATTGCTTAAATATTTCTAGAGTTACAGACTTTCAAAAACAATATCATTTTCAGATATCCTATATACCCTTGGAGTAGATTGCATAAAGTGGTATTAGCTTACTACTGGTAGTAACTCAAGGAAAATCAATAAATTTAGTCCCACACTGATTGCATAAACTGCTACCGGGAGTAAATTATTTACGCCTAGGCATAAATATTTGAAAAATTGATATATTTAGTCCAATGGTCTACTACCATGAGGGGGTAGGTATAACTCCATTGTTTTGATTTAGTTTTCATGTTAGCATTGGAAAAAATGGCAGGACATATAATAATGTGTTATTAAACGTCTTATATCGTAGCATTGTAAATATTATATAAAAATTTATAAAAATTTTTCCAAAACTATTCAAAGTCAAATATTCTTATTTTGCTCTCAAATGAAAAGCATTCTCATTTTATATAGCTATATGTACTTATAAATATAAAATAATTCTATAAAACATCCCAATTCTATATTGTAGGACAAAACAATAACATCATTAAATTTGCATAAATCAAGACATTTTAATGGAGTTTCCAAATTTAAAACAAATTTTAATTGGTTGATCTATAAATATAACATGGATTTCCCAAAATTTATGTCAGGTATTAGTTAACCTAGTAGTAAGCTAATACCACTTTATGCAACTGAATTTACTCCCTGGTAGTAACTGCTACTAGTATTAAGGTTGAGTCTATATGCAGTAGCAGCTAATACCGCTTTATGCAATCGACTCATAGAGCACAGAGATGCTTAGCTAAGAGCTAATTTGCTATTACCATAGGCCTAAAAAGTAGGAGGAAAATATACTATACAAAATGATGTCTTGTGATTGTCAGTGTAATGTATGGTCTGTAATAGATTGATTTAAGTGATTTAATTAAAACATAATAATAACCTTCAATTATATTAATCAGTAATTCATGGCATAAATATGACTACAGTCATCCATTTCATCTTACTACAAGTTGCAAGACTAATAACAGGACACATAAAAAATATACCATCAAAAGTCGAACTGAAGAACATATAAAGCAGAGGAGAAGCAAAACTATTATAAATGAATGATATATGTCTAAAAAGTATAACAAAAGATAGAAATGCAAGAAATACTGCCATGCTATGACAAAAAGGTGTATGTCAAAAAATGATAATTTTGGGAAATGAGAAAAAATGAAGTCAGAGCACATACACTCAACACATCAATATATGCCCTTGAATTGATCATATAAGATGTAGTACTTTTATAAGTGTTAAAAAATAAAATATTTTTTACTTTATAAATGCTTTTTTGTGGTAGCATAAGGAGTTATGCTTCTTTGTAATAATAATTTTAAAAAGTCAGGCAACATATGTTGTTTTTTATTAGTATATCTCTGGTTATATAGGTCATAGAAGTTTGATATTATTAATAGATGAAAAGGACACATATAATCATTTTTATGAAATAAAATTTTAAAAATGTTTTTTTTTAACATATGCCTTTTTGTTGTAGCATGGCAGTATGAATAAAGCTAACAAGAGATTAAAAAGACTAAAATTTAGATGAAACCTCAAGATATAGCCTTCAAATTTATGAAATAAAAAAAGTTAATAACATTTAGGATTGAAAGGCCTTAGGCAACACTCAAGAGTGGATCTGGAAATATATATATTTTTTAAAATAGTAGCCAATAGAATTTTTGACACAAAAAAAATCTATATGCTGATTAAGTAATCTTATTTTTAAATACCATTCATTAGTGGTCACCAATTAAAAAAATTAAATTAACTGGGGGAGGGCTCGAGGCTTAGGCTATGAAAGACCCACCAAAGGCCTAATTAGATCCACTACTGATCACATACCTAAAATTAAAACCAATTCTTATCTGTTTATATATATAAAAGTGGGCTCTGCATTATACCCAAAATCTTTAAAATAATTGTTATAGGAAAAAGTCCTACAGACTGGGATATTTATTTATTTTATTGTAATTTCTCTGCCCTTTTGCTGATATAACTGCAAATTTCTTAATAAGATTAAACCCTGTTATTTGATGAGTATGGCATAATTAGCAGGTGTCAGGGAACATGGATTTTTTCTATGGATGTTATGAACAATTTCTCATCCATGACAAGCCTATTTCTATACATAAATATATAGGAAACTTGCCTGTGACAATGTCATGAAAAAAATTATGTCAGGGAATATGATTCATATAGGACTGAATTGATTTGATCCAAAAATTGTTATTTAAAATTGCATATCACAAACTGTGCACGCAGATTATCATATTAATTATATTTTGAATTTTTTAACAAATAATTCTTTAATCTTTTAATTAATTGAAAAATAATAGTAAAAAACAGTAAAAATAGGATCCGTAAAAATTAAAATTTACAATAGAAAACTATATTATGAATTAAAATTGTATAAAAATTTTGCATTGTTAATATACTATATATTATATTTAAATTATATCAGTATTATTTTTATAATTTTTACTATTATAAAAAAAATTATTCTACAATTTGTTTCCGATGTAAATTTCCAGTGTTACAAAAGGGACAATCTATTTTTATTAAAAGACAAAAAATTTAAAACTTATATAAATTGTATATTATTTTTACTTTATTTTAAATATTTTACACTTATTTAAAATAAGCTAATATTATATGAAATTTATAAGAGTTTTACATTTTGTGTCTTTAAATATAAATAGATTGTCTCTTTTTTGGTATTAATAGTTTGAATTAAGCGCACAGTAATGTAATTAATAATATTTCAAAGAATTGCAAAATAAAACAAATATATATTTGAGAATTAATAGCTGTTAATTAACCATATTCATACCCTTTCCTGATATAAAATTATTATAGTGTTAAGTGCATAAAATGTGTTATGATGATAATCAAAGATCTTTTCTGTTATATAAAATCGAAGGAAAAAATATTTTTTAGACAAATAATATTTATAAATTAATTTTTTAATAGTTTTTCATCATTCAAAATTTTTAATCTGAATTCATGTTTTTAATAATTTTACCTAGCTGATTATCATCTAATATGATTCAAATTTATATAATAACCATTCTTGTAAAATGTTTAAATATTGTAAATTTGGGGTAATGGGGATGGAAGCGCTCTCATGATTGTCCACAATATGGGTCTATGAAAGTAAATTTTGCACTTAAAGTATTAAAATAATCATTATAAGAAAAGTCACAACAGCAAAAAGGCGGGGAGGGGGAGTGTTTAAAAAGGCTAAATTTAAGTGAAGTCGTTTTTGGACAACCCCAATTAAAATCAAAGCCGATATCGAAGAGAAACAGTTGTAGTCCTTTTGTAACTGAATACAACTATTTTAGAAAATTATCAAATTGACTTATATTGAAGGCACAATTCTTGGATGTCAGGCGCAAATGAATGTTTTTTTGGATTAATTCTTGGTCATTTTTTGTTTGTTCACACTGATAATTTGTCAAATATTTCTCCAAACTACCAAAATGTTACCATCTGATTGTCATATGCAAAAAACCTTTCAAGTCAAGTTTTTACCAATCTATGAATTGATGAATATGTTTAGCTTTTTTGAATTAGCCACAGACAAGAGCGCGGACTATATGCTTCTCATTCGTGACCAACACTGCCTCGTGTCGACGACTTGCTCCAAGCAGATTTGAAATTGGAACATGTACAGGAACATATTCCTTGAAATACCAACTGACTATATATATATTACCGACATATTTGAAGTAGTTGGTACTATATAGAATCATCAATTGACGCTCACATATTTACACAGAATCTTTACATCTTAAGTCTCTGAAGTCCCAGTTAACTGCCAATGAGATAGATTTCATGAATGCAAAGTACTCAAATGATATCAATATTGCAACTTTGACTGCACAGTTTGATATTTTAGAAATTGTGATGGCTGAGGTCAAGAATAATAAAATGATCTCTAAGGTGTTAAAAGTATGTCGATTGCTTCTGAGAAACCCTGCGACATGAGCACCAAATACGAGCAGTTCTACGACAAATCTTCATGGAACATTATACGAAGCCTCATCAAATCTAGCTTCAAAGACAGGCCTATTATAACCCACAAGATTCTCAAAGAAACTTACGCAAGGAATTAAGAAATAATTACGAAACAATTAAGAGCCAAGGAGGTACACATAGCATATTAACGAGTGATCATCACTCCAGCCTTATAGAGCCTATAAGGCCAGAATTGACACTGAGCTTGACCTAACATGCCAGAGATGTCTAACCAAAGAGGAAGACATGACACATTGGCTCCAAAAATGCCCTGCAAAAGGCTTAAGGCTTAAACTATTCAGAGGTATATGTTCCCTCTACAAATTCCCAAACACAGTAGACGTGGACACGTACGCCGACTACACCTTGTAGTCAACAATGTGATTGGACCTCAGACCAAAAAACACATTAATAACTCGCCGTTTGAAAACAATTCAATCTCAAGAACAATTCAATATAGTGTCCCTATTTTACACTGGCATAAAGAAAGGACTTTTAACATACCCATGAGACAGATTATGGATCAGTTAACTGCTTGAAATGATAATTGGGGCAAAAACTTTTGTTTTTTACGTATATATAATCTAATATATGTAAAACACATTTGTATTTAGAATAAGGCGTGTCTTTAATTACAAAGTACCACATATTGTTGTATTAAATATATGTGATTTAGACAAATCCACCAACTTTACTTTATCATGAAACTTATGGTTATATAGCTATAATATGCTTCTGTTATAATTAATACGTATAATATTAATATGTTAAGCAATTATGATTATATGTTATCATTCTTATTTGGTTATAAAGTGTGAGTCAAAAGTCTTTTCCGGTAAATTGTTAACATTTTTTATGTTACATATGTTTTTATTGCTAAACTTATAAACAATATATTAATATATGTTTATATGAGGTTCTTTGTACTCAAGAATTTAATTAATATTTTAATTAACTCTTAAATGTCAGGTCGCTTAATTACAAGTCAGCTTCCCCAGCATAAAGAAGCTCCGCGGTTCTTTATGAGCTATATAGTGTTCATAATCAATACCAATATAGACAACCAAGGAGTGTCAACACCGATCAAAATCAACAATTGTAGGAGAAGTTTTGCATCAGCAGTCTCAACATTCAAATCGTTGTTTATCAGAGGAATTTAATATTTTCACCTAAAGCTGTATAGTGCATTATGATAAGCTCCGTCTCAAGGTGTGACACCAAAGATTATTACAACAGCTCAACGAAGACGATCCTGATCACCGTTTGCAGTTTTTCATGATTTTGAGCTGTTATTTAATGATCAATCTAATCCTTCGATTTGGACGGAAGCGTCGAACTATAATTTAAACTAAACGGGCAGATAAATCGCCATAATTGTACGTTTGTTATAGGAGGAAAATCAGTAAATAGACCTTGTTTCACAGTGTGGGCAGACATAATTAATTATGCCCTATATCCATAATCAAACCCTTTTTATAACCCAGAACAGTCTCTGCCCCTATATTTTAGTTACCTGCACATACAATATGTTATATAGCTACACTTAATTCGCCATTTCAGCCCTACGTCAGCTCCGTGGTGGTACTGCTGCTATAGGTCATCGAAGAGCCATCAAGTGGGACTTGGGGAATTTCCAAACACGGTATGGGGTTGGAGGTCAACGCTCCCTCAAAAATTGTGTTTCTTGTTTAAGAGTTGTGAATAGAGCGGGTGAAGACGACATAATCGGGTCTCGAACCCTGTGTCGTCTCACCTTCTGCAGTTTGCTGGGGTTTCTAGTTCAAGCTTATTGATGGAATTGTTCATAAGAATAAAGTGTTCAGATCTGAGTTGCACAAACTCCTTCTTTTGCTTATTGTTCCACATGCTCTCCTTAACCGGTTTGAAGACTCGGATCGTGAGTGGGCGACTAGGCATCAGCTAGATAAAACAATTTTTTGAATGAAATGAACAATTTGCCTACGCAGCTCCTTATATATTATACAACTCGATTCTCGATTGGATGAAAGCGAGGGAGGTGATGACTCATGTCCTAGATGTTCCCATTCCATACTACTATTTTCCCTACAACTTAAGTTTGACTATAGTTCTCTAAAACTTTGGTTTCGACGCTAAATCTATTTGACTTCGACGCTTAAATTTACATAACCTCCTTTTGTGTAATAAAACAGAAACTCATTTTATATCTTGCTATACATATATGTATATATTATTCATTGTTTTGAAGTTGCAATAAAGATAATGACAACAACGATATAGCAACAACATCTTTGGTAAAATCATACAAACTTATAATAATAATAATAATTGCAATCAAAATAGCCCCGTTTTGTCCGTATCAATCTAGCTCGCAGTGGTTTTGAATAAAACATTTTCGTGCTGGTTTTTTGTTTATAAGAAAGATATTAAGAAACAATATACTACAACCTAGCTGTCTATTTTACTAGTCAAGTCATATTATTCACATAATGATGTATTATTCAAATAGACATTACATTAAAACTATACCTATATAAAAGAATAAAGTATAAAAAATAAAGTATTAAGATAAAATATTAAAGACATAGATTAATATATATATATATATGGTCTATGATTATACATAGGTATAAAAGTTTAAAGTTACAAAATTAATTACAACTTTTATTTTCACAATGTCTTCTTCCATATTCCTGAGGGCTTTAAGTTTCTCATGCGTATAATCGTGAAAGTAGGTATATATAGGTGTTCTGTCAAAAATGCTTCGAGGGTATTTTTGTCAAAGAGGTTGCTTTTGCCACGCAATGATTCTATATAAGCGGGGAAATTATATATATATGGCTTATAAGATATATAAAATTCGTATTTTACCAGACTTGTACAACCAGATATCGGAAGGTACCCGGCAAGAATAAAATATTGTAATCCTAATTAATATAGTATGCTACCTCCATGTAAGGATTTGGGGGAATCAATGCAGTTAAAACTCAAGTGTTCGGTATTTTTCTTGTTTATTCTAAGGCCTATACTGATAATAGTTAAGCAATAAGTGTTCTAATGTGCGTCATGGTTCATTGTGCGTCTTCTATTGTCCGCGAAGTCTAGATCCACAGCGCTCGATCCACATTCGATTTTAAATTAAATATATACAAAGGTGCATTTTTCCATATTTTATTATATATGCATGCAAATATGAATTTTTTACTGAACGACCTATAATTAATACTATGGTAGTACCGGATAACATAATCCTAACAACGACGACCTTAAACTAATTTGTGTTTGAAAATATCCCTATTAATAAATAAATCAAACTAATTCAAGTTGACATCCCAACTGTCTGTTTACACTGGTAACCATGACAACTTTTTTCTGTGGCTTCCATCTATAAAGATCATAAGTAGATAGAGATATTTTAAAAATATGCTGTGGAGAGCAATTCACTGTTTGATAGCTCAGTCTTTTATACAATTAACTAGTTATCTGTCAATTAATTAAAATGTATAGTTAGGCTTACCAAAGGACGCAATTAGACTATAAAGATTTCATTAAATTATTGAAAAAGTATGGGCCAAAAGTTTAGATAAAATTTGACTGTATATCGGTAAACTAGTTTAATAACAATATATATTTAAAAGAGTCATTTTTTATCAGCGATGTGAATAAAGAAGATATTTTATTTTTAATGATTGTAAGATAATCTTGACAAATTATTGAAATGATTTATTTTTAAAACAAACAACTTTATAGTTCATTTATGTTAATTATTAAAATAATTCAAAATAACAATGTTAATTTGTAAATGCTAAAAAAGATACATAGGATGTAAAATATACGATAATTACAAATCTACTGTTAGATATTAAATAGGTATATGCATTACAAATTAACCATTAATAATAGATGTACATGCATTACAAATAAAACATTAAAAATATATTTTTAATACTGGTAAATCAAAAAATAGATAATGCAGTAAAGGAAGGAGTTTATCTCATAGTTTGTAAATCAATTTAGGAAAACATATCACTCGAACAAAGCAATTAGGTCGTCCATGGGTACCAATGGGGCATAAGCCTTTCTTAAACGCTTGTGACGGCTAACTTCTGCACTAGTTATACGAGTAGATTTTGAATTTTTGATATCCTTTCCATTGATATTCCGAGGTGATTGAAGTTCGAATATTCGTCTTCTGTCATCGGTTGAAGGACCACGCTTAATTTCATTCAATTGATAATACACTGAGGACTCGTCTGTAGGACATCTACTTGTTTCGATTCCATTTGACTTGACACTTCGATCTGTCCACGGAGAATCTGCTTCATGAGTCTCATGACGATGACCTTCTTCAAAAGCGAATTTGGGGATCGTTCGATCGGTGGTCAAATTGGTGTAGTGTGATGTAATAACTCCATGTTTGACGTCATTTGCGAAACTGTTAATGGCCGAGTAATCTGAAAATAGTTCTTTACGTCGTCGTTTTGCAATATCTCTTGTTGCAATACGCAAACCTTCAAATTCAAGGACACTCTGGGAAATTGTTTGAGCCAGAGTTAATTTTGGTGCCACAAATCCGCTGTCAGGGGAGGAATTCAGAGGAGGAAGTCGATTGTGTCTTTCTAGTTGACTCGGTGAAGATTGTTGGCTATTTTTAATTAGACCGGGATTACGATATTTTTTGTTAATTTTGTTATTGTCATTCTTAGAGATTCGAGAATGGGAATTATTTGTTTGTCCTGTCGTTCTTCTGCCCACCTTATTTTTCTTTACTTCAAGTTTTTCAGCTCTTGTTTTATCCATGACGGTTTTCGGAGATGAACCATTTCGTCGAGATATATTATTCCCGGATGAAGATGGAAATGTCGTTGGCTTTAAGAATATTTCATTTTTGTTTGAATGGGAAGAACTGGCAGGTGGGTTTATGTCTGTGTGTTTGTGATGACTGTGCAGTGATTGTCGTGCTGAAAGAATTATCATTTTCTTTTCATCGTTTTTGTTGGAAGGAAGAGTGTGGGCACTCTTTTGAGATGCAGATTTTGTGTTCGGTCGTGAGTTTTGAGTCATTAATTTTGAGTTTTCAGGTATATTTTTAGCGAAGAATCTTTTATCCGCCTCGTTACCTTCGTTATTTTCTGAAGTTGAGCTGTAGCCACTGCAGTCTTCAACAATTCCAGATTTGCCACCTTGTTTCAGTAAAAGGTCCCTGCACGCCGCATTTGAAGCCATATCCAGTGGAGCAAAACCACCACTGCTTTCATCCCCAATCGGTGCTGTGACATTCACTTGTCCACCATTTTTAATTATCAGTTCACAAACATCCGCTGCTCCTACTTCAGAGGCCAAATGAACACAAGTGTATCCATGAATGTTTGCTTCATTTAATAAATGTAATTTATTCTCTGATTTTGCTATATCAACCATTAATTTTACAAGATCTAAATTTCCTGACTCACATGCTTCATGAAGAGGCGTATCCATCGAATTGTTCTTTATCCATAGCGAACCGCCTTTCTCCACTAATGCTGACAAGACGTTAATGTTGCCTTTGACCGCGGCGCAATGAACTGAGGTGAATCCATGCTTGTCCTGGTGATTTGGATTACTTCCACGAGAGAGCAATAAAGTTACCAGATCTGGGTGATTAAATGTAACCGCGTAAAAAAGAGGTGTACACTCGTTTTGATCCAATGAATCAACGTTTATCTTTTTATTGTCCAACAAATAAGACACTATTTCAGTTTGACCTTTACTGACTGCACAATGAAGCAAAGTAAGCCCATCATTATCACAGTGATTTACAGAAGCGCCGGCTTTGATAAGAGCATCACAACAATCTAATAGACCAAAACCAGCCGCCCAGAAGAGGGGAGTGCGTCCTTCTTGATCAGTACAATCCACAGGAGCTCCATTATCGAGTAATCGGTACATAATCGATGGTGCATACTCCTGAGTATCTGGTTTCATAATAAGCTGAGTAACATAATGAAGGGGACAAGCGCCATGATTGTCCGAAAGTGACAATTTGGCTCCATTCCGAATGAGTGCATCGACACAGGAAAATTGACAACAGATAACGGCCCAATGTAAAGGCGTATGACCTTGTTCATCTACAGCATTTAAATCCGCGCCGTGATCAATAAGTAACTGAGCAAGATGCCAGTTACCAGTCATGCAAGCCAATTGAAGCACTGTAAAGCCAGCAGAATCGGTTTTCTCAAGCAGTGCATGACTAAAGTCTAAAATTAAACCGGCACATTCTACTGGAACTCCAATATCTACACAGTGGTGCAATGCAGATTTTCCTTCGTCATCCGTGTGATGGATGTCGATTCCTTGAGCCAGGATTTCTTGAACTTCGGATATATTGCCCTTGGAACATGCTAGTATTAAAGCATTACTGGTAGACATGATGTGAAGTTAAGGTTAAAAGGATAAATATGATGTCATAATTGAGTCCAAATTCTTTAACATATTCTACACATCAATTAAAAATATTAACCGTAGTTGAATTACGCAGTGAGCAATTCATATTGATTATATCTGTACTCATTCAAGTCAAATATTGAGTATTCCTTCTGAATAAACCGGAATCTCAACAATGTAAGTAATCACGCACTCTTGTGATTGGACTATTGCACAAGTCACAATTTTATAAAGCAATTTTTTAAATTTAATACCATCAGAGAATGAAATTTTATAGGTACCAATCAACATTATAGAAGTGAAATAATATTTTTCATCGGAGTCAGAAATGATAATTTGCTTGTGTATATTATACCGACAACAGGGAAACCTAGAGGGGGGTTGCTTTGTTATTGTTCCTGACGACATCATTAGTTTCCTTCCGCATACTCTAAGCCAAGTGTCAATTTAAACCACGGGGTTGCCCGGGAGATATCACATAAAATATCTTTAGTAACCTACTTTTAGGATTCATTACCGACATTATATTTGATGTATACGACCAGGTAATCAACATACACTTTGCTCAAAACAGCGTAAATGATCACTCCTACATTAGCGGAAACAACTCTTGTAGAGCGTCGAACATTTGCCTATCGCAAACACTCTGAGTTGCTTCAGATTCTTATACATTGATGAATGATTTTAGATTTTAACATTAAACTACCATGGCGGTTGAGAATCGACAAGACTCTAATATTTAAACTTGACGTTATGATTATATTTTCAGTGACAAAGTTCTACCCAACAACCCCTGGCTTGTCATATGAAACTATTTCTTAAGGATGCAACTCCTCTCTTTTAATGTAAACAGAATCAAATTAGAATACTTAATGATCATTTTTTGAATAAAAGGATTTTAACTTTATCGTTAGAGATTGAGCAAAGCAGCTATACAACGCGAAAAGATTATTACTAATTGATTATTTTCTAGTTACTAAGGAAATAATTGATTCTAAAGTTGATAAATTAATTAAACACATCAAGAGGGTCACTATCAAGGTGTGGAAGTGGTCGTGTCTGAATTGTTTCATTTTCATAATTACACCTTTATTAACTTAGGAAAAATTATATTGAAAGAAAGTTGTAAAATTGTACTTAAAATTTTTTATTTTCCCATAAGATACATTCGGGTGTGAGTTTTATAGATTTCTAAATCAACTTTGACTGTTTGGGTTTGACACATTTTCACAAAAAACAATCCTCAAATTCTGAAGGTGCTTGATATAAAGTCAGAAAGGAAAATATTTGTGGGAAAATTAAATTTCAGATACTATGATACATTGCTATAGGCGACGATCTTTTGATACAAATAATAATAAATAAAACTTTTTCGTTCTTTCTATTGACTAGACTTATTTTGTCATGCTACGTTTTATTATATTTTCTATCCAGAAATATTCTAAAATATTCTTGGAATGTACTTACTTATGTTTTTACCAAGTATTATACCAAAGCTACCAGACTTACAATTTATTTACAATTTACACTTGCGAACTGGGATAGATGTTGGAATACTTTGGCAAATACGTTTTCAACCACTTAATCCAATACGATTTTTCTGGTTTTATCATCCTATTGACATTTCTTAAATAAATTATAATTTAAAAAATATTTAATTTCAAATAATCAAAAAAAATTATTAATTGTATCAATTGTATCAATTATATCTATTTCTATAATATATGATACGATATGATTTGATTTGATATGATATGATATATAAGAAATAATTAAGATATTATATATTTGAATTCCAATAATCAACGTTGTTTTTTGTGGTTTTCAAGTTAAAACATCGATTTGTTTCATGTTTTGTTTCATTTGAATTGTAAATTTCTAATTTAAAATAAATCCGCAATCTAGTAAGTGGCGCATTATATGCAGGTGTTTGGATTTGGAAACAGTATAAAACTATATCCTTGACCAATTAACCGGATCAGTTTTGATTTTGATATTCGCACAATAATTATTCCTATATAGGATCAAAAATAATATAATTTTCATTCAGATTGAGAACTTTGAAAATGAGAAGTGTCCCGTTTATTTCTGTTAATGTCACAATTTTTTAATAATCAAGCAGTCATTCTTATTTTTATTTTTGAAATTTTACATTATGCGGCAGTAATAATTGTACTTGACAAAAATTTATCAACTTTATAAATCCAGTTATAATTACGTTGTAACGTTATTCTCGGAAATCTTGTGCTTTGCAGTACATATCATATATCTGCTGTGCCATTTTTCATACTCTCTGACCGACTTAATCAACGTCAGTTGCCGCATATAAGGTCCATTTATTAAACATAATTCGGCTGGTTTCGTTGTAACTTGAGTTTACTTTAAGTTATCCTCTACTTCCATATTCAATAAATTAGTATAATTTGGATTTACTTGAGTATACATATTTTAACAATATTCTCCGAACCATAAAACATTTTTGTTTCTTAAACTAGTATCGCTTTAGAGGAATCATCAGAAGGACCTTCATGGTAGGAGTGACGTGACAATTAGTATAATCAGCTTGGGGTGGTTAATGCTTTAGCCGCACGATGTTCAATATCAAATGGTATGGAGATAATTCGATAAACCATGAGCGTTGTTGCATCGAAGAAGTTGTTATTACTAAACTAAGATGTACGGTGAAAATATGTGGAAAGGCTTGGTGATCAGTAACCTTAAATTTAGAACAAAAAGATATTTTTGTAGTCTCTTGGCCGCCAATCCGATTACGAGAGCTTCTTTTTAAATCTCGCTGTAATTATACTTGCTGCTTGCTGAGTCGTCTTGAAATAGCATGTTTGGATGCGTCGACCATACGAGTTCAGCATACAGACCTGCAGGTTGAAAGCATTGCAGAACACGCCATTGATTATTACGTCGAACAGATCAGTGTAGTCTTTGTTGCTGCATTTCTTGGACCAGGCGAATTAATTGATTGGTTGACAAAAGATAGGAGAGGTATAATGCAGCGAAATCGGCAAAATCGCTTTGATCGCTTTGATCGCTTTGATCCCACCACATCCACTCCAAGTTGGAATTATAATTAATATATTCGTTTTTCCACAATATACCTATAATTACAAAAAGACTAAGGATATGTGACAAGTATTGCACCAAGGGTTTATCTAGATGGACAGCTCTAATATAACGCAATTATATGCAGTTCAGACTTTCGAATAGAAGAATATCAATCAAAATTGTAGCTATAGATTCTGAGACTTAAAATCCTGCTTGCGATGCCAATTGTTATAGCAGGTTATATATAGAATAAAATATAAAGCCCAGAGTTTCGGAGTAGGTGTTTATTTGAAGTAAACTATAAGTACATTATAAAATTGCACGATTTATTAATCGGTCTGAGTAGTGTTTAGATAAGGTATTAATATATATATATTAAATATTATTTTACTACTCTCTAAAATATTTAATATAATGGTTCCACCCGAAAAAGATGTGTCTATGACAATTATAAATTAACACTTGCATTTATCAGCTTTTTATGCAACAGAAATACATTTGATTGGATCTATCAAAAACAGATAAAATTGGTACCCAACGTGGACTTTATTTATATATTCTCATAAAATTTTAACATTATATGTTATTGTCAATTTCTATATTAATGTCTCCATCTGAGGATTATTTTTGGCAAATAAATTTTTTTATCAATTAAAATAGCACGATAAAATTGGTATCCACATATACTTTATATAAACGTATTATATATATTAGGTTACTGTTAGTTACTATAATTCTGTTTCCATTTATGATTATATTTTGCAAATAAAATTTGATATCAATAATGTAAGAAAGAGTTAATATATTTTACCGAACTAATTAAATGAACTTAGTATTTACCGCAATTTGTAATAATTTGTCAATTTACTGTTTATTCTTATAGTTGATTCATTCATTTTCGAAATCAAATTGTTTAATATTATTTGCAAGTATGTGTTTCTTCCACACAAACACATTTTTTTAAATATAACAATTATTTCAAATATAGGATTTGACAGATACATTTAAAATCATTAAGCTACTTAATAGTACTTTTATTATTAAATTATAATGTAAAATGTGGTAACATATACCATACATATAGAGCTATAGTCAATAAATTTTTTAGTATTTATTAAAATATATATTCATGTTAGTCTATTAAGTAATTCTAATCATGATTGATCCTTCTATTGTATTGATAATGATGTAAATTTATTGAATCCATCATTGGAATTGCTCTTTTGAGGGCATTAAAGTTGACATAAAATAACCTAGAATTTCATTTTTATGTATTTTTATGAAGAATGGTCATGTGAATGACTGATTTGACTAAAACTGCTGCATAAAATTGTTAATCTGCTAAAACATCCATTATATATCATTGGCAAATAAGTATATACAAATGAAATACAATTAGGTTTATTAATTATGCATACTGACAAATTAAATGTATATTTAGTCACATATCCACTAAAAAAATTGATTGGCTAACCACTGAAAAAGATACCTAGTAAGGTTAAATTTGATAAATTTTACAGTTATAAAAAATATTTAATAATTTTATTACTTTTATTTAATAGTACATTAATTTATAAAATATCTAAATCACTGACTTTATAAGTTAAAAAATAATATATATTGTTGCATTGTTTTTTTGTATTCCAGATATTTTAGACTTTTTAGATTTTATATATATAAAATTTATGACTGTTTGTTGGATATATTCTCTTAGGACTATACAGGGCTTGTATTTTTCTGTGAATTTTCTGATTTATAGTAATTTTGAGGCAATTTTGATTCTACTATTGTTACTTTTAGATGCTACAACTTCATGTTTCAGGTAGGTTTCCAGTTATTTATCTTTGGTTAAATATGAGCACTGGCTACATGAAATGCAGACTGGTATGAATTAAGATGCACATTTCATTTACTAAATTTCAAACCTGCTTTAATCCCTCATCTGTCAGATTAATTAAAAAAATATGGTATTACCTATATTAAGTAAATTTTCATAAGTTTAAAAGCACCAATTTCTATATCGCCAAATTTATAATGCTGAAGATAAACTTCCTGCATGAATCTGTTTAACCACAAAGTATCATGAAACCAAGGTTACATAACTATATTTAAACTTCAGACTTATTGGTTTGTAAGCCAGTATGTTACCACTATGCTATTCTCCCTTTTAAAACTTCCCTTTTAAAACTTTTAAAGATGTAAGTCTTACTTCTTTACAGCAACACTGAATTGTGTTATTATTGTCTTGACAATGTATTTGATATTTTTGGTTTCTACAGAGCAGTCTATCATAATCTACTTTGTTCAGGAATTTTATCTTCAGCATTGTACATTTGTTTAATTTTCTTTATCAGTATTATAGAAACTTAGTGCTTTAAATTTTTTATGAATATATATTTGCACTGGAGAAACCAAAAATATAATACTTTAATTCATTATTATTAAACTATCATTTAATTAATCCTTTAACAATTGATGAACAATTCATTATTATAATATATGTTATATAGGTTTAAATTTATATTTAAAAATACCTATTAACTATGTTGATATCATATTTTTTAAGAGCAAAATTATTATATGATAATCATTAGAAACCAAAACATTATTATTGTTTTATTTCATAAATATAACTTTCTTAAAAAATTATGTAAAATATGTATATCTGATTGCTCATTATTATTTATACTTAAAATTATTTGTCATAAAAATAATATAACATATTTATTAACCTATGGTTTGTTTTATTTTAAGCTGATCCATATATATGTCTGATTTTTTATAATTAAAAAAAGAATTTTTTAACTAATCATAAAAATAATAATAAATTTAATTATTTTTATTAAAATTATGAATATTTTTTTGTTGTTGATATATCAGATAAGGAAGCCAACAAATTGCAGAGAAGAATATAAAATAAATATAATCTTAAAAAATATTTTATAGCAGTTTTTTATTAGTTTGAAAAATTCAATATTAATATAAAATATCTCCAATGCACTAATTTAATTAAATAATGTGCTTATTGAAAAATCATGAAAATTTTTGACACATTTTTTTTCACTACTTTTAAATTGAATTTATACACATTTGAACAGGGATGAGAATCTTCAGCAGATTGGTGGCTGCAGATTTCAGTGGATTTGGTGCCCAATTTTTATTATTTTTATATCAATTTTTTTATATGGGGCCCCCAAAATTTTGACTTCAGCGGATTTTTTAAACTGCTAATTCTCATCACTGTTTGAAACATCAATATTTTGATGAATCATTTAAACAAAGTGAGTTAAAATCAACTGTCTTTATAGTTAATAATACATTTACAAGTTCAACTGATTTTATTAAAAACTGTAAAAAATATACATTATAAACATATATGGTGTGCTTCAAATTTATAATTTAAATGCCAACTATATAGAGTTTAATATTTTATTTAATAAAATTATGAATTAGCTTTTTATTCTACATATAAAACTTTTAGATTATGTTACTAATAGCTATTTTTATTTACTGATCATTAATGTAATTAAATAGTCAAAAGCTTTCAAACCTTGGTATTTGCTTTACTCAAATACACTGTCTTTATATTAACAAGATCTAAGCTCATCAATGCAATTTTTATAAGTTTGTTAAACTATAACTATCTTAAACTTAATAATATGACCATTCTAACTAGTTTTAAAAACTAAATTTTAATACATACTTAGAATTCTTCTATATCTATTTGCATTTGTCTATATCATATTTTTTTAGTGTACCAGAAATTTTTTTATCTATTATATAGGTATCATCATATATTTGCATATATTGTATTTCTCTATATCATATAATATGCCTATATTAAATTTGGTTATGTACCAATAAAACAAAATTTATAACTATTTTGATATACAAATAAAATTTTTCTGTTCTATATAAGATAGACAATCACCTTTTAAATTTATATAAAAAATTAAAGCTATGTATTTTTGATATAAATGTAAAAATTTTGGCTATTTAACTTTAATGAAGTGACTGTACCATAAATACAATATTTATGTAAAACTTGAGTCAGTAGAAATCTCAATGAGTGATAGATTTTTATAGAGAGAAACAATTAAAATTCTATTAAACATATATACATATTACATAAATTCAACCTACTAATTACTTACATTTTATTAAGGACAATTATATCATAATTGTGTATACATATTTTATTTATTAATATAAATATTAATATATAACATTTTGTGTATCTAATTATAATATGATTTAATAATTTTTTATATTAAATCATTTTCATATAATAGTTATGATATTTTAATCATAATTACCATAAACCAATTTTAAAAAATTGAAAAATATGCATATATACATATATTTTTTCAAAATTGTAAAAGTAGCTATGGCAATGCCAACAGTGCTTGAACAAAGTAGAATGATAAATAAAAGTAAATACATGAAGAATACAACTTGGTTGAGAAGAAGAGCATAGTAGAGGCATGTCATGAGCTGTGCTTAAAACTTTCTGAGGTAAGATATTGATCACAAAGCAGGGGCAAGTTGTTCCACAAAGAGGGAGCACTTAGAGAAAAGGCATGATCGCCTACTCGACTGTATCTTGCAATGTTAACAACAAGATGGGGGTAAGATGATTGACGAGTTAGGTAGGTTGGATAATTGATGGTAATTAAGGCTGTCACAGGATGGGGCTGTCACAGAGTAGATACATTTGTGAAAAAAGGTGAGAATTTTATAGTGGATGTGCTTACCTATTGGCAATCAGTGAAGTTGAGTGAGCAATGGAGCAGATTGAGTGTTCCAGAACTCGCTGTAATTTCATGATCAAAGCCTGAGGAGTATTCAGCAGTAGAGAATTACAGATGTCAAGGCGACAGAGTACAAGACCTATGACCAAGAACTTAACTCATATATTCGTCTATATCATATTTTTTATGTGCAGTTTGGGAATATGATATATACGAATTTTACTGTAGTTGCTTTTGAAATCATCACAATTAAAAAAACTAATTCTTAAATAATTTTCTAAAATATAGCTATACATTTTAACATAATTTCAAAAATACTAATATTTTATGTACACAAAACAACTTTTTTTTATCACAATACATTATTGTACATAATAGTCTTACAAATAAGTATTCAGAATAATCCCACTATAACATATACACTGGATATAACATACATATTTCATGGTCTCAAAAAAAATCCTATCAAAATATTCATAATAATACCTAGCTATGACTTACAATTGTATTTCAAATACACATTTTTCTGTCCTTAGAATACATTTACCCTGTTTATAATCTACAAGTCACAGATATTATCACTGACATCAATATGTTTCTTAAGAGCAATCATGGAAACCTATCTAACAGAGTTTGACATTCTGCAATATATACAATGAACTTTGGGCAGTGTGGGATAATCAGGTAACTTGCTTCCACAATATCCAATTGCTTCCAAAAGGGAGATTTCTTCAAGGATGAAGAAGACAATACAGTCACAGAAGACCCTACAATGTTAGATGAGATCCTGCAGGATGTGGGTATTATTTTCAATGGTTTTTGGAATTAAACTTCACAATTGCAGCCACAGTAGATGAGTATTTTGGTGTTGATTCTCACATTCATACCACCCATGTTCGCCCATATTTATTCAATGCTTACAAATAATCTTCTGAATGAGCTCTTATGAAAGATTAGTGTACATTAAAACAGTTTGTTGATAGATTTTATGAGTTGTGTTTTAAAATGAAGATAATATGAACAAATTTATAAATATAATACATTTTGATAACACGCTTTCATTTTATTCTGATATTATATAAAAATAGAGATTTCCAATTAATGTTAATTTAAAATAATTTAATAAAATAACCTATAACCAATTGCAAATGAAATTTGATTTTATTCTTTAAACTATACAGTCTGTTCGAGTAGTAATGAAATATTTGTGCAAAATGTATTTTAGTTTTAATTTTTTTATTTTGCAGTTGAAGAATGGCTTTTAGTGAAAAAGATAATTATGAGCTACAGATGAAAGCTAGACGGGAACTCTCATCAACAACGGATCCACTAGTTAAGCTGAGACTTCAGTGCCTGGCTCGTGGAGCAAATGGTATCAAGGGATTTGGAAGGTAATTTATAATACAGTTCTCCCCAATACTTATTTTTGAAAACAAATACTGTAACCATAAGTTACGCCCGATTTTTCGCCTTTATTTATCAATGTAAGTTTTATTTTTACCTTTATATTAATAATATAAAAAATTTAATATTTATCCAATAAGCAATTGTATTATGTATGTACATATTATATTGTTGTGTGCATATCAATAGTTTATTAGTTTACTTTCGTCATATAGTTCAAACAGTTCATTCTTATACAATATACAGTTTCTAATTATGTTGGCCCCAGAAGTCATCGATCAGATAATTTTCCAACCAGCCAGTTGTGCACCGAAAATTTATAGTGAGGCGATGGCCCATCTTGCTCAAAAATAAAGGTGTTGTTGTCGTCTGACTGTACCTATGCCTTAATTCAGTCTTTAACATATTAAAATAAATTTCTCCGATGACAGAACCGTCAAAAATAATGGACCAATTATACCAAGAGATGCTGCCCAAACCGTAATACCAGCTTAACCAACCAATCGTTCTCATACCTTTCGGGGATTTTCGGTTGCCCAGAAGACACCGTTGTGTCTATTAATTTGTGTTAAATTTGAATATAGCCTCGTGTGACCACCATATCCGATCAATCAGGAAGTCATCTCTATCCACCATTTCAAGGTATGTCTCGGAAAACGTTTGTGGAGATACGTTGAAATTTTCAACTATGTGATCATCCATAGCATCTGCTTATGCTGTGATGGGTCTTCCCGATATAACCGCATGCATACTGTGATTTGACTGTCTCTTCAACTTATAAACCAGTTATTTTATATTTCGACCTTGGACTTCATTGATTCCATATTCTCTAGATAAATAACGACTAGTTTCTGCTGCTCCATTGTCCCCAAGTTTATAATATGTTTTAGAAGCATTTGTTCTTTAGTTGTTCAAAATGACATTATTAAAGTTGTCACTAATGTGTAATGCAATCAGACATTTATTAATTTCAACTAGTATATGCTTGCCCCTATACATATAGATATTATCTATGTATTCATGAAAATAGATTTTATGCGTATCATCTATAAATGTCTATGAAAATAATTAAAACACATTCAGGCGTAACTTATGAACCACCTTGTACTATAAATTATTTAGAGAGGAAATCATTAAATTAATCCCGTCAAAGAATTTAAAAGTTACAGACATCCGATTGTGGAGTTTTGGAAGAATTCTTCCTCTCTTTTCTCGACACCAATAAGTTCTAGAAAGCATTAATAGATTTTGATCAAATTTTTGATAACATATATTATTCATGTTCGTAGTATTTAAAATATTGAGAGTTTAAAACGATATGACTAATATAAACTAATAATTGAGTAAAAACATAAACAAAATTAAACCTCAAATTACACAATATTTTCGGGATGATAAAAAATTCGTATATTAAGTTATAAAATATATTTGCTCTATGGATATATAATAATCTTTAATATCTTTATGACATATAATAAACATCATAATGCAAATATGTTTAATAAGTTGAAGTTAATTATAATCAATATTAATAAAGTTTTTGCAAATTAATTATTATCATTTAATTAATAAAAATCTATGAAGGATATTAAAAATTTATATATTTTCTTTGTTAATTTCCTACACAAAGAAGTGCTATAATTTAAATCCAAAAAGGATAAAAAGTGGGTTAGCTTAATGTCATTAGAAATTGGTTGTGTTTAAGAGCTAACAGAGCTTCAAAGAAAGGAAAGGGACGTTAAAATTTTGTGCAAACTGTAGATTTGGATTACAAGAAATGTGAATTCAAATGAAAAAAATTGTACTATGGGAAAAAGCAAGGACATATTTTGATTATTATTATATAATTTACCAATACAAGAATGGGTTTCGACATTTCATATATTTCTATTTATTGAAAGTTTATTCTCCTTCAGTGCAAATTCTATCAGAACTACATTAGGGGATCCATTTTAACAATACCTATGTAGTTTTGCATTTCGGAATCTCATCATAATATATAGTGGACATTATGTATGCTGACTGTGTTTGAAATTATATATTGTAATAATAAAAACATGTAAACTCAAAATGTGTATATCCAGTTTGCAAAATGTTAACCTCTTTTTCCTTTCCTTGAAGAAATGGATCGCCTATTCTAGTTCTGACAGAATTACCACTGAATGGGAATAAACTGTAAATACATTGTATTTAAATATCTTAAAATTTCACCACAATTCCAATAAGCCCGTTATCGATAGCTTGGTGTGTCTGACCTCTGTCTTGTTTAACATTATGCTAACAAGAGTATTGTGTTCCCTTTGCGGCAGTATCCGTTCTAAATATGAATAAAATATTACACTTCCACCTCACTACACCTCCTTGTCTAAATTTGTGCACTGACCTTTAAGACAATTATATAGTTTTAATTGATGCGTTGATTTTTACTTATGAATAATTGTCGTGAATAATTCTATTTAATCTCAGAATTATTTTTATTCCATCGTTTTATTTAGTATACATTTTTATAAGATTTTACAATGGAAAGATTTTATTCTGTTCATAACAACTATACCCAACAACCAGCTATAAAAAATAGCAATTGTCATCAACCCAAATAATTTGGTAGTTATTTAATTTATTTGAATGGAAATATATTCAGAGGTGGTGAACCATCGTTTATCACAAAATACGATCTATTGTATTTGCACTAAACTGTAATATAAAACAACTTTCGTTCTGTAACTGATATATATGTAGAGAGAAAGCAGCACACTAGTTATGGCTAATATTTCAATAGGTCGTACTAGAAAGACATTTCAAGCTACAAACCGAAGTCAAAAATCGATTTGACTAATTTTGCTGAATCATCAGCAGAAAATGAATGATGATGAAAGATTTATAATGGTCAAAATTAATTGGTTTGCTTTAGGCAGACTTATCACATATTTACTATATTTAATTAGTATATCCAATTGTTAAATCTTAATGGTTTATACTAAATTCTGTTTATTTCCTATAAAATGGATCCCTATACGCCTCTTTTAAAAAAGTCGTTTATTTGAAATATATATATATTTTTATTGTACCTAGAAGTGATAATTGAAATGTCACACAATGACGATTATCGCTAATTGCTGTTAAATTATCAAAAAATTATTTCTAAACTGTTGGATACTAAATATATTTTAGACATACTAATATTTATAAAGATGTTGCAATAAAAATGAAAAAAAAGTCAGCTTATATTTCGAAAGAAACATTCTAATATGACGAAATATATTTTAACCTTTTAAAACTGTGTATTGATTATTTAGTAATTAATAATGTAATAAATTTTTGTATTGAGAATGTTGTGATTTGCTAATGTTCATTAAAACAATTTTCTTGAATTTATATTTAGACAATTCCGAATTATGGATGACGATGGTAACAAACGTTTGAACAAAGAAGAGTTTCTAAAAGGTTGTGGGGATTTCGGTGTTGAGCTTACGGATACAGAAATTTCTGAATTGTTTCATCGTCTTGATGCGGATGGCAGTGGCTCATTGGACTTCAACGAATTCCTCATTGCTCTTAGAGTAAGTTTATCAATTAACATTAATTGAATTTTTATAAGAAATAATTCGTTCAGTTATGAAATGTACTATATTAAAAATTTATATGTATAGTATAGTTATATCTCTCTGATCTCTTCTCTATATAATGTATAGTTATATCTCTATGATCTCCTCTCTATATAATGTATAGTATAGTTATATCTCTATGATTTCCTCTCTATATAATTTATAATTATATCTCTCTGATCTCCTCTCTATATAATGTATAGTATAGTTATATCTCTATGATCTCCTCTCTACTTAGTTACAGTATAGTCACATCGGTAACATCTCTTATATCTTACTCTAGTATCAGTGTATTTATAAGATCTTTCTCACGTCCACTTCAGCCACCCATGTCAGCCAGCAGAGTCAATATTATTAAAAAGGCTTTTGAAAAGATGGACAGGACTGGAGATGGTGTAATTACAGTAAGTTTATTACCTGCTTAAATACATCTCGACAATTTCTTTTATAATATTTTGACTGACATGATTGCTTTTTATTGTAGATGTTTAAGTAAATTTGCATTTAGACCTTTTAGAGTCCTTAGTTTAGATTATTTTAGACTTGAATGATCTTTGGATAGGATAAGTTGTAGATCTATTCCACAGTTTAAGGTTATATTCTTCATGTTGAAAACAGTATTTTTATTTATGACAGTCAACAATTAATGTTACACTTAAAGAGCAGTTTATATATTCATCCAAATAATATTTATTGTATGACTCAGACGGCATCTCTTCTGCAAACTAATTAAATAATTAATATTACTCAATAAGTTATTATTCAGAAGTACAAATGATTACAGAGATTAACATTCCAAATATGAAGGAATCTATCTTTCTTAAAATATGTTTGAATAACTCTAAACAAAATTTGTTGTTTTTGAATTACAACAGGCCTGACGTCTTTCATATTATTTCTCTAATGAATAAAGTTTTTATCTTACATAAACAGCTGATTGATTCGGGTAACTTCTGATGTTTTCTTCTATTTAATTGATGAATAAAATTCTTCAGATATCATTAACCAACCTTAAAATTCTACTGCAGAAAGCGATGTACCGAGAGTATAATCTCAATAGAGTAGGAAGGATCTCATAATAGGCCTGTTCCTCATTCCTAAAAATCAATGTATATTCGTTTATCATCTCCTGTTGTCACAGTCAAAAATACAAATCAATTTATCGATCAATTCCTTCCTGCGAGGTATAAGAATGAATTCGATCCTGTCTTTAGAATGAATGCAGCTGAACCTACCTGCATCCTATTCGATCCTATCGTCATCCATTAGAAAATAAATTATAGTCGTGTTTTCGTTGGATGTACTAAAATTCAATGAATTCGATTATTGACCTGTCTGCTCATATTTCTTTATCTTCTGACAGGTTAAAGACATGAAAGGTGTTTACAATGCGAGACTTCATCCCAAATACACCAACGGGGAATGGACCGAGGAACGAGTGTTTTTGGAGTTTCTGAAACATCTCGAGGCGCCCAACACTACTGACGGACAGGTCACTTATGAAGAGTTTCTCAATTACTACAGTGGTATAAGCGCATCCATAGATCATGATGCTTACTTTGATCTCATGATGAGAAATGGATTCAAGCTTTAGAATATGCCATGGGAACAAACTCTCCTCCAAATTGTATTTACACGGAGCGAGTCGCTTCCTCTGTCAGTAATCGTCCGTTCTCTCAGTTATAATACCTTTATTACTTCTTCTATTGAATAATGCCAGAACGGACTACCATATCTTCTCAGATTGCATCTGTTATATCGGGATTGTGACATCTAGCAATATTCAAATGTCTTATTATGTGTTTTCTTGATTAATCTCATTATTAGTATTAATTATTTGCATAGCTAACGAACACACTAGTTAATAAATAATATTCAATTAGCTTTTATTTGGTGGCTTTCAAATAGTTTTTTTAAATTATTTTATATCCATTAGTGCTATTTAATTTTTAATTATTTATACAAATTCATTATTAAGAGAAAATTGTTATTTCAAAATTATCCGAAGATCAATTGCAGATGTTTTTGTGGCTGTGTGGTTAACATGTTACTATACACTATAAATTTTCTCGAGAATTTTTTATTTTAATTCAGTGTTACTATTAATTTTTTCATATATTTGTTGGGCAATTATGTTTCTTTATTCTACATTTTATCTAGACTTAATAAATATGATATTAAACGTACTTTTTCAGTTGTTTTGTTTTTTATGTAAAATAAACTCACAAACTTTCATTAATATCTTTAGTTAAAATACAATTTTTATAGATATAATATACAATATAATATAGATTTATACGAATGATAATTTACCAATAATTCAACTGAGGCTTTTATTTGATCATATGAAGAGTCAATCGGTATATTAAAATACAACAGTTAAATGTAACAATAAATTAGTTGTTACCTTAATTAAATAGTTCCGATTATAGATAAGGAATTGGGTGCGATAATTTAAATAATTCGATTAAAATGTTCATAAATTTATAGTTGTGTGAATTACTGTTATGAAGTAGGCTGAGCTCATCAAATTATTTCAGGATGTGCAGTCCATTGATTAAATATAAGTTTATTCTATTACAACTCAATATTAAAATCTATAATAAAGTTTAATCTCTCTTGACAGTATCAAATTATATGACGGTTTTATAGTAATACGCAGTAACACAATCCACATAACGATTCTAAAGGAAATTATGGACGATAAAAATTTATCGAGTTTATAAATGTGTGAGTTAAAATATTACTAGATTATTTTCAATTCTTTATTTGTTGTATAAATTGGTCTATGAATGACTAAGACAAATTACAATACCTTGAATGTAGCAGTGGTACTTATATAGTGAATGAGCTGAATGTAAATATACAACAAACATATTTAAAAAGCCTTGAAGACTACATCTGTGAATTCATTATTAATTTACAAAAGCAGAAGACGGTGCATAATTCATAAGACTTCACAAATAATTCTTTTTCATTCTTTCTGCTCCTAATAAGAAAACACATCTAAACATCTCAGTTTTAGAGGCATATTTATATCTCCTATGATTTACTTGACTCTATAAGTAAATTATTTAAGCCAAAAATGGGAAATAGTGGGTATATAGCTCAAACATTTAAATAAATAAAAAATTAATGTCAGCTCAATTTTATTTTTAAAATATTTGTGTCTAGCTAACAGAGTTTCGAGGAACGAAAATGGCGTTATAAAATGGGATTTCTTAGTTCTAATATTTCAATCATTCCAATATTACCATCTGTTATTATTTTTAACACAGGCAATATAATTTTCACTATATTATGAGTTTCAGAAATGCAAAATAATGCGTAAGTATTGATTAAATAAATCACCTAATAGATTCTTTCATTAAATAGAAAAAAGTTAAATATTGAAACCAATTATTGTATTGGCAATTGTTATGATAACAATTAAATTTTGTTCTTGCTATTTTTGCATAGTACAAAGTTTATCAGTTGAAGTCACATTGCTTGGAAATCCAAACCTATTTAAGTCCTTTTCCATTCCTTGAAGTTCTTAGGGAAACACAAATTCATTTAAAATGAAATTGAGCAAACATTAATTTTTTTATTTCATTTATTAATTAAAAGGTTCAGGAATCACTAAATGGGCAAAAAGTGGTTTTTCTGGCAAAATATCACTTTTTGTCCATTGAGTGATTACTGAACATTTCAGTCTTTTAACCTACCATATATATTAGGCAATGGTCATTTTGCAAGAAGTTGGTAATAGATTTATATTGTCTCAGATCCTTCCTTAGACTATTTAATATATTATATGCAGCACAAAAAGTTATTATATGTTGTATATATTTTAATAGAGGCACTCATATAACGGCTATAACTTTTCCCTCAGAGCTCAGTTGGAGGCATTTAATTTGTTATTCTCCATAAAATTACGCTTCTAATTACAATACTAAATATGACTATAGTTAGGAATTAATTCTAGGTAAAACCCTAATTCGACCAGACTAATAGAAATGCTTATCTAAAGCTAACTGCCCATTACCAAAAGGACCAGATAGACGTCATATTATGCAATTAAAAATATAGTTGAATTTGGTCGTAATTGTATTGTATTCAGAACAACCTAAATTATTGACTACATAAATTTAAATTTTCGGAATATTCTTATCCCAAAAGGAAAAATTTAAACTGATTTTGTAACAATGAAGCTGGGAACAAAAATAAGAAGATTTAAAATCAAAACAACTTTTTTATCAATACAATTAAAACAAAAGAACTTTCAGAGGTTAGATCAAATATACTGCGTACATACAACTATATCCTAATGATAATTACAGAACACCAAGAACTGGTCTTCAAAGATCAACTAAATATAATGTTAATCGCAGCCTCAATGTCCCCGTTGGTCGCCTCAAGGGCCTGAATAGCGGTCATGCTGTCGCTAACACCCATCTCCCTCAGCTGGTCCAGTTGTACCTTCCACTTCTCCAGCGGGGACTGCTGTACTCCTCCGGCAGCCGAAGGAGTGGTCCCCGGACCAGGAGGTCGGGTTATTCCTGACGAAGTACCCGGAGAAATCGCGTTCTCCATGGCCGAGCGGAGGAAGTCAGCTGTGATTGGCTGAAAGGGTGTTTGGAGATGATTTCATCGATCATGTGTTACAAAATTCATCTAAAAATACCGTTCTATTGGCCGATTGCATCGACGAGAGAAGCTGGTTGATTGTGTTTTGCTGGCGATTAGCGGCCCCTCCCGCTGCCCCTTGTCCCCCACCTTCATCCATCTCTTCGTCGTCACTGTCCTCGGCAAGGTTCTAGGTCAAGGTCAAATGTTGCATAAAATAAGGAAGTCATTATAAAGAACTTGATTTTTGGACTACAGCAATACATCAGCAATACTAAAATATAAGTTTTCTGTTACAATTTAATTTCAAATATTAAAAATGTATTGATTTAAGAAAGAGAAATTACAAAAACAATATTCTCAAAACGACACATTTTTATTGAGTAAAAAATAACGATTGTAGGTTATTGATATGAACAAACTGTACACAATTATTGTGGAATATTGTAATAAAGGAACTTATTGTCAACGGATTACCACAGTATACCTACGCAATATAATTCATTGAAAATATTGTTCAAGGGTCTGCCAATCTCAATGACAAAACACCATATTTTGCACCAGATAATCAATAATAGTTGACGATCAGGAAGGTCTTGGGACACTAAGGAAACTTAGTCTCTACCTCAAAACCGAGAATATTGAGCTATGAGTGAGTGTGAGCGTTGAATGAGTTATACTTATGGAGCCAAACGAAGTAATATCGATTGTCAATATTTGGAAATGATCACACCGAAATATAATCTGAGTCATCGACAGCAATAAATTGGGAAGAGAAGTTGGCAGAAAAATGGCTACATGTTATTTATTCTACTGTCACATGGTAATAGCCATTAATGAGTCATATTTTATGATTATTATATAATAATTATTGTTGGTATTATAAGTATTGTAGACGTATAAATGTATAAATCTAATAATGATCAAAACAGAAATTTCATAATATACTGAAAATATTATATTCACAATTATTTGCTTAAATATTTTGTTATTTATATACTATGAAAATAATAGGATTGAATACATTACTTAATATTTAAATATATTCGATTAGACCAGTAAAACTTACAATTTAGTAAAAGGATTCTCTGACTAACTTAAAAATATATTTCACATTTTCACAATCCGCGTGGGACTAAATTTATTTATTTTCCTAGAGTTACTACCGGTAGTAAGCTAATACCGCTTTATGCAATCGCCTCAATATGTACTGCTTTTAATCTGACCGCTATAAATATATACAACAAATATTCTAAAAGCTTAGTAAAATATTAATGAAAACATAAATTACTACTTATTAGTAATATATAAATTGTATTACTCAAAAAAGTTGTGCCTATAAAACAAGAAACAACTTTGACAACATGTAAAAATAATATCAAAATATCTGAATAAACAGACATATATACGAAGTTATAAGCTAGTGTGATATAGCAACCCTTAGAAAATGTGTTTTTCAACGTGTTGCAAATAACAATTTAAAACAAACAAAGTTAGTCAAAATCCGTGGGTTTTTGAATTTTTGGTTAGCAACATTTATTTTAATAAAAAAATGTTCTTGTTAGTTGAATTTAATAAATTAAAAGAATCATAATATTAGTTAAATAGATTATTTAGGACATTATTTAGTAATATCACCTGATCAACACTGAAATCTTGGGTGTAAAGTGAAGGCGAACCACTCTGTTGGCGAGCCCCAATTAGATTGGCTCTGGACTGAACAGCTCCATGTGGTGAAGACGTAGTCCTGGTAACAGGAGCTGAACCACTATTGGATTCTATGACAGGATTAGCGGAGGAAACGTTAAAGGAAGGATTAGCAGCTTCTTGTTTCACTTCTTCAACGATTGTTCGAATGGCATAGAGAGTGGCCTTCGCAAGACAAGGATGAGCTTGCAGAGTTCTGAAATGACCAGATATATTCTTCAATAACATCTCCCTGCACACACTGTCTACAACACCCTGCAACAATCTACCTGCACACATTGTCTTTATCTGAGAGAATTGGAGCCAGTATAGACACATCTTGAATCAGTGAGTAAGCAAACAGGTCCCGTCCTAAAGCTGGACTTGCTTGAATTAAACTTTCCAATCGAGAACGATTTGTTACTAGCTCTGCAAACTATAGATTAAAAATAGATTAAATTGGGCGTCAGTCTTTCAAGCAAAAATTAAAGATAAAATTTACTTTGGCAGTATGACCTCCTCGCATAAGTTTTTGTAATCCAGTAAAAATATCCTGAATTTCAGCTGCACTGACAGATTCTAAATAAAATTTAAAAAATTACAGTTAGATAATACTAATATTGTGTACTAAAAATTAAATAGTAACACACTTGGTTGAGAGATCACAGGAACTTTCTTGATAACAACTTGAAGAGTACTCTCTGGTCTTATTCCACATGATGTTAAAGGTTTTCCAGATTGCAAAATGTAACCTCGAAATATTAAATCTGCAACAAATAAAAATTCAAAATCAAATTTAGTAAACACTTTATTGTACTGAGCTTATCTAGTAACTATGTAAAACCTTGTTATGATAGGGTATATAGTTAGGTATAAAAATAAATTTAAAATAGAAGTTTTATAATTAAATGTAGTAGGGAAGGAGTCCACATAAATATAGATTATATAGTAAACCAGTGATAGTTATGCTGGCCCTACTTTGGGAAATTAGGTATAATGAATGAAAACTATAATGGCCTATTATATCTCCCATTAGTTCAGTGATCATCAACACTGTTGTTCTTTTCCACTTATTTGCAATGGAAAAAGTTATAAAAAACAAGCGACACCTATAGTAAAATTTTATTTATCATTATTGTGAGAAAAATTTTATGAATATATTGAAAAAAAAGACATTCAATTACATCAAAAGTTAACAATTTAATAATCCATACAGAAATTATACTATAACATTTATTTTTTTAAATTTACAAATCAATCAATTACAAGTGTGAGGGAAATCTACAGAGCTTTGGCTGTATTGAGATGGTATGAGCAATTCCATTTTGACACACTAGACTTATCTTACCATAAAAGAGATGGATAGCTAACAGCATTTGCTTTAGTTATTTTTTGATATTATATACTTTATTTATAATATGATTGAACATAACTATTAGATATATTGGTTTCATATTACCGGTTCTATTAAAATACGGTAAAATCCCACCCTAACATACTGAGATATAACATATATTTAGTTATAACAGTTTTTGTATGGTTTTGGCCAAAATTCTATAAAGTACTTTTTTTACCGGTCCATTGAAGGTATGTTATAGTGGAATTATACTGTATTTTTAAGGGCCCTTGAAGGTATGTTATAGCTGGATTATATTGCATTTTTGATGGTCCATTGAAGGTATATTATAGTGAGATGAAGCATGTTCATTGCTAGGATATACACATATTGCAATAGGCTTAAACTGAACAATAATTATATTAGTTTTCCCCTTTTCCAACATTCTGGTTAAGGTTTGATACAAACTAGAAGTTAACTTACTCAGCAGGTGTATCAACCTAGATTGAAACAATAAGTTAGAAATGAGTGTGTTTCTAAAATTAGTTATAACTGAAATACATATAAAATGTTTCAACTAGGCTGTTGGGCAAATGTCTCCTGTTTTAGTTTCGATTTCACTGGGCAATAAACACTAAAATTGGGATTGAAATTCTATTGGTAGAGACAGACAAAGCAATGAACTTGTACATTTTGATTGGCTAATTAGAATATGGTAGCAACAGTGCTATTTTTATGCTTGTATTGTACTTATGGAGAAGCTGCTTATTCCCAATTTCTCATTATATGTTTTGCTGACCATTGTTCTTGATTGTTATCACTTTTGTGAATCCACTTAGTTTTAATTTTTTATTACCTTTATTACCATACTTTGACTGTGTATTATTATTATTATTGTCTCACTGTATATCACAATCCTATATATATATAGTTATATTAATTTTGAAGAATATAAACTCACATAAATAATAAACATACACAATATTAACTTTATATATAATTTTGTCAAATGGAGTAATATACATGGTGGGCGAAAAGTAGATGACACATAATTCTAAATTTAGACATTTGAAAATTAGTGACTCAAGCACTGCAACAAAGGCTGTGTAAAAGTGCAAGAAGATTAAGCAATGAACTAGGCATTGCTCATTCTTCATTATGAGCCATACTAACAAATACAAATGCTGATTCATGACCTAAAGTTGATTTATGGATTATTAGAAGATGATCCTGATCACGGGCTCAAAATGTGAACATTGTTTATTGCCAAGGATCTTGATTATCAATTTATTTGCAACATAATTTGGACTGACAAAACATTTTTCAATCTCCATGGTTATGTTAATAGATATAATTGTGTCTACTACAACAATGTTAATCCTCATTGCACCTTTGAAAAGCAAATGAAGAGTCCTAGCATCTGCATATGGGGCAGATTGTCTCTTTAAGTACTAATTGGACCTTATTTCTACAACACCACTGGGACAGCTGCCAAATATCATGAAACATTATTTACTAATGTCTTTCCTTTGATGGAACAATTAGAAGACTATGCATGAAAAAGTATGGTTTTTCATTAACATTTGGACAAAAATTCTCCAGCCGAATGAATCAGACACTGAAGAAAGATTGATTGGGTACCTCGATCACATAATCTAACCCATATTGACCTTTTCATTGGGGTGTAATTAAAGATTGGGTGTATTTAAGAAAACCAAGAACATTGGTCCAACCAAGAGCAGAAATTACAGATGAGTTTTCAATTGATGACAGTAACAAATAATTATGTGCATCTGAATGTGATAGTGTTCTTAAAAGAATGAACTTGTTTATAGAACAGGATAGTTTGCATTTTGAAAATTTACTGTAGATTTTGGTATGTTCCTATAGTATTTCTTGTAATTTTTTTTTTTTAATTTAGATTTGCATTCCATGACTTTTGTATGCCATATATTTTAGCATGTTCATATATACATATATATATATATAATTCCTGATTGTATACTGGATGTATCTTCCTTGGGACTATATGGAATCCTTTAAGGAAGCTAATTGAAAATGTCAAGCCATGATCAATGTTATTTAAAAACCTGAAAATAATAATCTGATAAGGATATAGTCAACAACACTTAAGTCAGATTCCTTTGGAACTATGATTTTTGTCTGGTTAGCAAAATCTGAGTAAGGCCCAAAAATGGCACCAAAAAATATCTCAATTAAGCAAAAATTCAACTTGAGTGAATCTGACTTAATCAAGGTTGACTGTATTACTTAACATAATTTAAATTTTTGATTTTATATAGCTGACATGCAAGTTAACTATTCTGGTCTATTATACCATTATTAAAAGGTTAAACAGATTATAATTGCTTAATATATATGATATTTGGATTACCAAAAACTTATACCAGGAATTAGTAAGACCTGTTATACAACTTTATATAACTAAATTTCTTTTTCTAAATGTAATTTCTAGCAGTAATAAGATTACTATTAGTAGCAGCTAAATAATATAACTCTTTTATATCTATTAACAGTTTTAAAAATTTGAGCAGCATTTGAGCTGCCTATATTATTTCAACATTATGTAATGGGAATCATATCAATTTGTTATAGATGTATCTTAATGTTGTGTGACCAAATGTGAATTCTGACCAATCCAGAGTTGGACAAAACACAAATTCACATTTGGTTGGACAAATCTTGGATTGGTCATGCTTTTTTGTGCTTTATATGTAAAGAAACAAATGATATTGAATATATTTATTAAATGAAAAACTAATATGATATAGAAATGCAATTATAAAATTTTATTGTTTGGTCACACCAAATTTAAATAGGTAATTAGTATATAATACTAGGGCAATCATAGCATTTTTCATTATGGGTTTCCAAATCGATGAAACTAAAGGGCTGCCCAGCACCCATAGAAGCACTTTCATAGGGGCACTTATTTTTAAGAGAAAAGGGGCAGCTTTTGAAAACTGCCCTATGTTTGCCCCTGTAATACATAGTTAGAACTATTTGTAATTGACTGGACTGATTTTTATACTTAATGTGGTTATATGATGTTAAACTGTTTGAAATTATTTGAAATGAAATACATTTTCCATATAAGAATCAGTCCTGTCAGTTACAAAATAGTTCTAACAAAGTTTTATAAAATAATGACATATTGTTATTTGGTCTGACAAAACAGGAATATATTAGCATTGGATTTCTATGTTGTATGAGTTTTTAATTTAAAAAAATATATTTAAAAATCATTTATTTCTTTGCATAAGCATATAGAATGCAGATAAAGATATGATTTTGAGATTCACATTTGGTTCACATTTGAATAATTCTGGATTGTTCAGAATTCACATTTGGTGGCCAACATTTGGGGTAAGGTGGCCCAGATGGTAATGTGTCTGATTGCCCATCAGAAGGTAGCGGTTTCAAGCCCTGGCTTAGACCAAAATAATTACATCATCCAACTGCCAGTCAAAAGCTTAGCGACACAAAAAAAATTGTTTGATTGAGAAAAAAAGCTTGACAATACTCTACAATTAGAGGGATGAGCATCACAAAAGGGAAAAAATAAAAATATATATTATACACCTAATGTTCATATTTTGCTGACCTCTAAACAGTAAGCAATTACGAATAATGTTTAGATAAAAATTTCTAGTAGTATACTTAATAGTATAAGTTATAGTACTCAAGGATTTAGGAGATAAGTATTACTCTACACTGATATACAAAGAAAACCAAAATTATAAAATTAAATATATAATTACCACATTTCAAAGCATTCTCATTTGGATCAATTTTTGAAAAAGATTCACTTTTCAGAATAGATTTTTTTAAGACTTCCACATCCTTCTTAAGTTCCACATCAATTCTTTTTTTATATTCTTTGGAAATGGTATCTACCATATTTAAAATAGAAAGTTTTATTTGATCTGGCATGTTGGAAAATTTTTGCTTTGCTTTTAGTTATATTATTTTAAACACACGTAATATAATATACAATTTAAATAGAAACACTAAAAAATTTAAATAACAAAATTTAAAATTAAAGGGACGTATTTATTAAGTTTACAAAAATAAAATTATTGCATATTTAAATATACTAAAACATTTTTATAAAAAAATAATTACTAATATAATAGAATAGAATAGAATACCTGTTTAATTGATTAAATAGTAATAAAAGTCATAAAATAAACGATTACAGTTTTACAATATACGAAATATACGATTTGGCAATAGAAAATTATTTTGATGATATTATTTGAAATATGTACGTTAAAATAATTTACTATAATTTTAATAATTTAATATTAATATTTAAAATTAATATAATATTGTTATAAATGTAATAATATTTGTAAAATATTATGAGTTATGATACATTTTGATTTAAAAATTAGTCAACTTGAAATTACAGTTTCAATCGTATGCATATATGCATAATGATATTGATTAAAAAATAACTATTAATAATGTTGTAAAAAATTATATACATATATAAACAATTGATATGTGTATATGTTATTTATTAAAATTTTTAATATATGACAATAAATATATATATTATTACCTATGAAAGGATATATTATCTTTCTTTGTATCATCAGTTCCACCCCTGGTTGTGCACTTATAAGCTGAACAAGAATAAGGCATTCCGTATGAACAGCGACAATTAGTATGAAAATTGAGTACGGTAATTAAGCAAAACGAAACTCAAATGTTTGTCTGTCATAATGGCGAATTCTAAAACGGCAGAGATGCGATAAACAAATCGTTTCTACTTATTTATATTTCTATGTTTTTAAGAGCAGATGTACATTGACTTATATATTATAAATATTAAAGAAGTCAATAATTATTAGGGTTAATACACTTCAACAATATTATTTGTCTATATTTAAGAACATATTCTAATAAATATTGAAATATTCTGAAAATTTTCATAAAAAATAATTATTATTTTAGTATAAATAGTAAGAAAAGTTATAATATAAATGATTACAGTTATATACAATTATATATATATGAAATATAAAATTCGGCAATAAAAATTTATTTTATTAAGATTATTTGAAATATGTCCATTAAAATAATCAAAATAAGCATAGATATATAATTATAAGGGTATAACTATATACGTTATACTTAAACTATATTATATGTCTATAATATATATATTTTAAAAGCATATTATGTTATAAATAAGGAACGATCGCTTCGTTCTTTTAGCTATAGAATTTAAGAAACTACAAAAAAAATTTTACCGTTCTTTAAAAAATTGAATAATTAAAGAACGATTGTAATGTACAAGATAATAATCAGTTAATATAGAAATTAGATACGTACAGGTTTAAAAATGTAATATCTATAAAGTTCGCAGGATTTTTAGTCACAAATATGAACCACGGGACCGTTCTTAAGTAAACGGTACGTATAGATTCACCTAACCGATTGTCTAAACGATTGCGTCATCGACACTGATTGTTCAGTGTATAAGTTTACCTAATCAACCAATCTCTTTCACCTAATGTAATTCGTTAAGTTAGATAAACAATTTTATTCGATCAGTTTTACAGATTCATGGCAGAAATGCAATTCATTAAATCAAATTGAGGAGGCAATATTTTATGATTGGAAGGCTGTGTTGCATGTGAAAAGCAAGAAAGACAATGAAACATATTGGAAGTGCAATAAGAAGAACTGCAATGTCACCGCCGTAACATTACATGAAGAATTACGATCATCGAAGGGTGCGCATACACATATACATTTGTGAAACATTTTATATACACATATTTTATGATACCCTTTGTGAAACATTAGTTAACAAAGATCACATTTTTTTTCCTATATTTTATTTGTTGGTTTTTATTCTTAATTAAGGTGAAACGATATTATGTGTATTTCAAAATTAGGGGTTAAACGATATTAGGTGAAGTCATATTAGGTGAAATGATAAAATAGGTGCATCGCTATTAGGCGAAGTGAAATGACAGGTCAATGTATATAAATTTAAAATTATATTATAATCATCTTGACTGGAAAACTTTAGAATTGTAAGAGGATTGCGTCAGAACAATATTAAGAGCAGACAATATATCGATCATAAAAAGTGAGTGTGAAAAATTGTGAAATGCATATTATATGCAAAGTAATATATTCAACAAATATTACTAATAATAATAACCCCTATGGCTCCGATCAAATCGAACATTCTTACTTAGCTCGACATTCAGAGAATTGTCTAAGAAAAAATGGAGGAAAATGCACCGAATTCTCTCAAGAATATATTAGTACATGACTATTTAGAAGACCTTTTGACGATCGTACTAGAGAACACATTTTGCCATCAACAATCCAGCCCCAACAAGTCTTTCTCTAAATAGAAAAAGTGTCTCCAGAATCAGCTCACAATCAACTATATAGACTGTCTGATCAAAGAATCAATTCACATCTGATCTTCTAATTCTATAAGCTGAACGCTCTGTTATCTTAATTCTTTTAACCTTATACATTTTGTACTTTACTCATTTCGTTTAATATATAAAATTTATGTGAATACTTTTGCTACGTTTGGCTTAATTTCTCGCTCATCTCTTAATTTTTATCGATATATTATTTTCTCTATATTAGACTTATAGCTTATTAGCAGTGTAATTAAAATTTTACTCAAAAAATTTGTCTTTTCTTTAAGCTTATTTAATTCCTTCTTATATCACTAATAGGCTTGCAAAAAGCAATCATCACAAAAAAGAAAAAATATAAATTATTATAAACCATAAAATATAAGGCATCTATAAATGAAAATATCAGAGTTCAACAGTTATTACAACAGCTATTATAAGTTACTTATTTAAGAAATATTTAGCTGATATGAAAATATAGCAGCTATATGTAGATTGCAATAATGGAATTTTTTAAATAATTAATATTAAAAATTATACAGAATAATGATTTATTTAAACATTTTATACAATTGTAGCGGAACAAAATATATTTAATAAAAAAGTGTAACATCAAAAAATATAATATATTGTTATCAGTACTGAATAATACAATAATTTGTATTAAAATAAAATTGTACATCTTAATAAACCGAAAATAATAATAAATACGATATATTATGGAAAGAGAAGTGTCTATACTTTATATTTAAGATATCATTTAATTTTTTAAAGTATTACAGGTTGAAATGAAATATCATGAACTGTTAAAATACGGCTGTGTACGGAGGGTCATCTTCTAAAATACTTTTTTTTCGCGAAACCTGTGTTGATAGAATAACACCCCTAAACGTGATTAAAACCCCGAAATCGAGCATTGGTTGGATATCGATAGCGCTTGGCGAGGACCTTCTTACTGTCGATGAAGATTGTATTCTTCTTGCAAGCTATTTCTCTTTCTAAAGATTCTCTTGTGTCGTACATATCCTTGAGGGCGTTTTCACAGTCGTTGACCTGTTTAAGAAGGACATCCATCTGTTTGCTGATCTCCATGACTTCATTCAAGAGCCTGCAAGAGAAGAAAAACTAGGTTTATACATTAATTTCCGATAATAAAGATAACAATCAACTTATGCGGCTATAAAAGTGAAATCTGCAGGCCTCCCACGGGTAAAAAATGTTTTTTTAAGGATTTTAGGACATTTTATAGCAAAATTTTAGAACATTTTAGGACATTTTATAGCAAAAATCTAGATAGTTGATTATATTATTAAATATCTATATAAACCACATATTCTATGTAATACACATGGTTATTCAAAAAGAAAAAGCAGATTCCATTGAAACAGATTTATTAAACATAGATATCATTTAGACCTAATAAATATCATGGGCTTTATCAGTAGTCTAAGTAGTTACCAGACTATTTCATTACTATATTTTTCATTTTAATTTTTTTTGTATAATACAAGTATAAACCAATTGGAATAAGCAATTCTATTTTTAGTAACATTATCCAATTTTATTTTTTGAAACATTGAATAACCACTATTATCTATCAATCAACATGCAGCGTAGTACTTGTCCCGAGAAAATCCATGTGTTAAAGCAGTATTGGAAAACTGAAAACTGTCATCAGAACATGGCCAAACTTTTTTAATACTCCTGCGCCAGATCGAAAATCAATTTTTGCTTTACATGATAAATTTATCAATACTGGGTCCGTGCATGATGCTCCACGTTAACAATACACCCGAACTTTGTGAAAAGGTATGCCGAAGTGTCGCTGACAGGTATCAACGTTGTATAGATGCTGATGGTTTGCAATTTGAGCACTATTCATGACTTCACTATCAGATTGTTTCCATGGTTTCTTGTTATTTTTGTTGTTGATTATAATAATTTTTGTACATTATATTAACAAAATAAAAATATAGTAATGAAATAGTCAGGTAACTTATGGCCAACCCTGTATATCTGTTAAAACAACAATAAATATTATGGCTTGCGTTTAATTGCATTGAATTTCATCAGTCAATTTCCTTTTTCTCTCGATTCCCATTTCTATTAGAGATCCAGCCTCCCTCACCTTCCCCGAATCCAAGGGCTTTGAAAACAATGCTTTTTGTAATTTGTCATTGCCCTCTTTGATAGCTTCTTCTGCCACCAAAATCCACTATTTCTTCAGAGCTAATTCAAAAGCAATTGCTTCATGCTGCATCTTGGATTCTTTACATTTTTTAGAGTTTTCTTGACCAGCTTCTCTCAGTATTTTCTCTTGATCTTGCCTCTGTTTCTTGGCTTGTAAATTACAGTGATATTGTTGTCGTGATTGTGAAATAGAATCTAGCAACTTACTAGTTATTGGGAATTTCATAATTCCACTCACCTGATTCAATCTTTTGGAATGGTTTCGGTTTGGTTTGGTGTTACTGCCATTGTCTTCTTACTTTGTCACAAACATCTTCCATAGTAGACAAAGCATTAACACAAAAAACCTGAGAAATACTTGGCTTAACTACAGAAGTTACAGCAAGTGACTAATGATAAAAAATACAAAAAATAGGATTTTTAGGACAATTTACTATTTTTTAGGACAATTTAGAACAAATTTATCAAAAAAACATTTTTTTAGGATTTTAAGGATTTTTAGGACAAGTGGGAGGTCTGAATCTGGTATACCTGTTAAACTATTGAGAATATTTAGATTCATATAAATATTTGAAAAAACTGTGCTTAGGAATAATCTGACAAATTTGTGTTTAGATTCTATTTCAAGTAGATCACAGCAAATGTGTATACTGAATTCTTTTTATAAAAAGATTTTTAATGAAAAAATATAGGAATACGCCTAGGAATGTGCACCTACAAAGACTAAATCACCCATATTAAATAACTCATTTTTCTAAATATCAGAATACGATAGTTTGCATTTCGCACATCGATATACTCTGTCATTTTTTTTATTGTTGAATTGTTTAATCGAAGCCAATAAAGCTAATCTCAACGTTTCAACCTACTGTTATAGAACCATTGACACAGTCAATTTTTTCATGTTTAATGTGTTTGCCATACGATTACTACAAATATCTTCAAGCAGATAACTTCAGGACGCCGATATAGAGACCGAAGTAGAATTTAAAGAATATTTAAACTTGTATTGATATAGAAATTTACTAGAGGCTTATGTATTAGGTATTCTTTTATAATTCACACAAAGTTCAACACTTTAAAAATGTAGGAAGGTAAATAAATTGTCTTTCGAATAAAAAGGATGGAGTCTAAATAGTTGACACAGAGCATCCATACAATGCTAATATAAATTGACCTACAGATAAGAGGCTTTATAATCTAAAACTTACTGAACTTGTGCAGCATCCCTGCAGAAATCCTTATCTGGTCGGAATCCACGATTGTGCAGTCTTGTCTGAGCCACTTTCATTGTGTCGTCGAGTTTTCGAATTGCTTCTTTCAAATCCAGGAGTTTGCGCTCCATTTCGCTAATTTCTTTGCAGTTCTAATTTGAAATAAACGATATGCAACAATGAAACTAAGGCAAACGTCACTTATTTATTATAGGCTCGTCATGCCCACATAAATTTATATATTGAAAAGCTTACCTTCTTAAGATTGTCCTCCATTTTAGCTTTGGACACGAGTAAAGAGTCTATATTACCATTGAGGGCCACCTGTGTGATATCGGATGCCCGTTGCATGTCTTTGGCGTTGTCATCAAACATGTTATCCACCATCATTCGTAGTTGTTCGCTAGCCATTCTTTCTTGTTCAGCGTGCACTATGTTATCATGGGAATGTTGTGCCCATTCCTCTGGTGTAGACATGTTTGGCATGCAGTTAGCACTTCCTGGATAGAACTGTTTGTTTGTGTCGGCATTGTGGAGTTTGGCGTTGGCTGTGTCGTATTCGTCAGCTTCTTTTTTATTGCTCCAATCTTTCTCAAGTTCTTCCTTAGCGTGTCGGTTTCGACTATATATATAATTTTACAAAGAATACAATTACAAAACATCAAGATGGTCAAAATAAAAAATGATAACAGAATAACTAACTATCTGCAATGATTATTTTTAGAATTCTATGAAATTACATATATATACTATACTTTTAGAGTTGAGTATGTACTTAATTATAATACTGGACACATACTGTTCGATTAGTCGATACGAAAAAAGCATCCACACGATGTTTGTTGCTTAGATTATTTTACTCTACTTTTTGACGTTTTTAATATTATAATAAGCTACTTTCATAATATATTTTAAGCAATACATATTTAAATAATTGAACTATTTTTAAAATGTTATTAAAAATCGAAGGAAAAATAGAGCATGTTCGATTCGACTAAAATCGGACATTTTGATTAGAATTCGATTAAAATCAAGTCGAAGCAAATTATAGGCTGATAGACACACCTTCGACTTGTTTTTATTTTCTTTCGAATCGAAAAAATCGAACCATGTTAAATCAGAATAATGTTATAATTATTGACTTTTGAAACATTTTTTGTGAATTTAATATTTTACAATATTTTATTTGTCATACTCGATTTGAATAGTAACAGAGTCAAGTGCTTTCTTCCATAGTCGCTCCACTTTGCATAAGAGATCCAATTCCTAAAAAATATTATCACAACATTAAAATCGAGCAAATTATAGTTAGACAACTTTTCAAAACATTAACATTTCAAAAGCTACCTCAAAACTTATCAGTCTAACACTTCAACACTTTTCAAACTTGCCTTCAAAAGAGCTTTTTCTGTTTCATCTTCAACTCTGTCTACTCCATATCGACGATCTCTGCAGTTCAGATTATCTGTGGCAATATGCCGTGCGATTTCCAGGGATGACAAAGCGTTTTCCAATCGCTTCTTCCTATTCAGAAGACAATCAGTCTCGTCAAGCATATCTTGAATCTGCCGTTCAAGTTCTGTCTTCCAGAAATTAACATCAATTAAACGCTCTTTGATTCTTTTGGTACTATTGTCTTGGTTTCGTTTAAGTTCCGCAGCAACACGCTTTATTACAGCATCCGTTTTCTCTCGTAGATTTCCTGATCTTATAATATCTGTGGTTGTTTGATTATCATAACGAATGTTATTTTCAGCCCACTCCTGTCCTGTAAACTTACCGACTCGCTTTCCCACCGTGGAGAATCCAATATCATTTCCAGAGTTGGCTTGATATACAGGCTGTGGGGCCTCTGATTGTTGACACCAGCATAGAGCGTCAACTGCATCTTTTTGTATTGTACCGGACATTGTTTATTGCTGAAAAGGTTATGTTAGTATTAAAATTATGCATTGAAATTGTAATATAAAAAGTACATTTTCTGTATTTTAAATAACTTAATGTATAATAAAACATTTCTAACATTTTAATGAAATGAAAGATATTTGCATATAAAATTAAAACAAATTGGATGTCTGAATGAACTTTTGTAACTTATTATTGTACTCACACGTACTTAAAACACCAAACACACGATATATTAGACATGGGATTGTTTAGACTTTTTCCAAGCTAAAAAGGTCTTCAATTTTAAGTTTTTCCTATATATATATATATATATAAGATCTTGCCTATGGCGAATTTCAGACTTTTTATAACCTCAATCCCATGCAAGATATTAACAATTTTTTCACAACAAAATACTGATTTGTGGAAAGAAATAATTGAAAACGTTATAATTTGCATAATAATATTGTTACAATAAGCATAATATTCTTATTAATGATATATAGTATTCAGTTCTCGATATTGATTAGCGAAGTGAATCATGTGATTTGTAGTCTACTCTTTGTAATCACTGTAATGCTCTAACAGAGTTTATCATCAATCGAGCCGACAGTATAGCTGATTGGTCTAACCAGGTTTTGTGCGGTGATCGCTTCGCTTGGTCATTAAAATAAATTTTATCATTAAAAATGAAAGTGAAAGTCGAAGATGCTGTAATTACTTAAATTAAAGAGAAATAAACTAAATCAAAGAACCTTATAATTCGATGTTCACATGTTTCAAAAGAAAATAATAAATATTTAAAAAAGATTTACATGAAATTAGTAATTTAAATATACATACATGCAGTGTACTAACTTAACATGAACTAAAAACATGAATTCAGAACAAAATCTTTAGCAACTTCATGTAAATCTAAAGCGCCTTTTTTTGTTCATGTGGTTCAATCTTGACACTCAGTCGAAAATATTAAATACGATTTAATCTGATGTAAATGGCTGAATGTCCTTTCACTTGTTACATTTGTTGCTGGCATTGTGAGAATAAATTTCATCAACAAGTCAACTTGGGAAATCAGTTGTTTATGAACTGTTGATAGAGATCTTAAATGACATCAGTCAGGGTTCACTTCCATGATTTATTTCCAATTTTGGTTTGAACATAGAAGAAAATGTGTGCTGTTGGATTTGCAAGTTTGCCTCATCAAAATGCTCCCTAAAACATTAGGCAGTATCATTGATTTCATTAATGGAATCAAATGCATCTCCTTTTGCAGCTCACAACAATATTGTTTTAAATTTTGAATATGTTTGGTAGTCCTTCTGATTAAAACAGTCAACAAATCATGTGCTTGAAAGTATATCTGCCTATAATAACCTTTTGGAATTTTGTGAAATTCAGGCAGAGCATATCAATGAGGCATTTTCTTTTTACAATGCTATGAAGGACAATGTGCATTATTTGTTTCCATTAAATTCAATACTTTTTGCCAAAAGAGGTCAAATAATTTTCAGAACTTAATTTAATTAAAGTTTTAACAGGTCAGTAGAGCTTTGTAGAGCTTTAGATAATTTGTCAGATGTCAAAACAACAAATGTTTTAATAATAAACCAAATACCTACTCAAACTTTTTTCATTAATGCTTGAACACTTAATATGCAAGCGCACATTTCATAATTTTCACAATTAGAGAGTGACCATTCCCACAATTTCTACAGATTTGAAGAAAACTATCCGGAGTCACAGCCCATAAGGTCCATCGAATTGTACAGAATATTCTCATTGCCATTGGAACTGTCATCAGCTCTTTTATTGCAAATCACATCTAACTTGGTATCACATTTAGGAGACTTTTTTTTACTAACTTTGTTCATTCTTTAGTAGTGTCCATAGTATGCTGGAGATCATCACAATATTTCACACTGTCATCACATAAATTTAATGTATGACCAAAGAAATGTATAAATAAACATACTTACCTTATTTAATTATTATATTCACGTGGCTACTCCATTTTTGACACCAGCCATCAAAACATTGTGTAATGCATTTTGAGATAGCCAGATTACAATGAAGTAATGTGTCTTTTAAGGAATTACATATGGTTATGAGTTTTCAATGTTAATGATGTTTGGCAAATAAAATTTTGCATCCTTTATTCTTTTTGAAAATACAGATGGAATGTACAGTTTTTAAACAATAGGAAAACAAACAAAACAAAAACTCAGCTGGTAGTGCTATTAAGAAATGGGTTAGTCTTATGACTTTTATAGGAGAACATTATTAAAAAATTGCCACTATAACAAAATATTTCTAACTGGCTATAAAGATTTCCAACTGGATAAGAATTATTGGGGAAGGAGGGAGGGCAAATCCTCCTTCCTGCCACCCTCTTCCTACAGCCATGTCAGCCATGAACAATGGATGAGTTGAAACAACAAATAATTGATGAATGCAATCTGATTATACCTTTACTTCTACACAATTTCATTAATAATTGGCCAATGTGTCTCCATCATTATATTTTTGAGATGGCAAGTACTTTGAGCCATTGAAATAATAAAATTTTCTGTACAAAAGCCTTACTATTACTTTTGTAACAACAATATTACAATATCTTTAGTCAATAAAATAAATCTTGTGATAATCAATTTCAAATTTTAGTGATATTACAATATTTCTAAAACTGGAAAATTGTGGAAATCTGTGGAAAAAAAATGGAAAATCAGGCTTCTGATGCTTCTTTTTTAGTTGCACAGATAGAGTATTAAAAAAACGATTTCTAGATAAAACTGGACATTTAGGAGCCCTGGATAGATATATAGATATAGTAATTGCCTAAAATCATATGCATGAAATTGCTCTAAAAATGACATGAAGTCTGTTTTGTTGTATGGTAAATTTTAATAATATATTATTCATTTAAGAGCTAAAAAATGTGTGCATTAATTTAATGCATGCAACAGCTTAAAAATTCATATAAAAAAATTTCCAGTTGTTTAAAATAGTAAAATATGGTAATATTTACTATGTCAATATGGTATAATAGCAGATTTGTTCTATGGCCCTTTTGATCAAGATCTTAGGAGTGTGAGGAGCATTTTTTTATATATAAATATAGATAGGATATGACTAAAATCTGAATTGGAATAATACCATTGAACAAAACTTGTATAATAATCCCTTGAGATTGAAAAAGGGGCATGCCTATTTTTTTCTATGGCAATTGTATGTACAATATTTTAATAGACAATTTTTATCGATATTTATATAAAGTTTGGTTCTAAATGCACAAGATCTTGGGAATAATTACTAAAGAAAAAATTAGTGAGGCATGACAGGGATTGAGTCAGCTGTATGGAAAATGTATTTTTTGTCATTTATTTATGGGCACCTACATATAATCTATATATAACCAATTTTTGGTCATTGCAGTTTACTTGGCCATTAATTATTTTTTTTCAAAAATAAACAAATCATCAAAAAAACTAAAATTTATTGGCAACAAAATTTACAATGTATAATTATAGTCTTTATGATTAGTATGTGGGTTTCAATGACTTATATATTATTTATACATTATATGGTAAATCTACTATATATATATAAGTCAAAGGTGGTATCAAATAGACTGAATTGCAGATGATTGAAATACGTAGTATTTAATTATTTATTATACTGATTTTTAAAAATGTTTTTCCATGTTTTTGATGTTCAATGTGTGGTAGACTTAGCGGAGCTTGGGATTAGAAATAAGATTGTTTTAAAGATTTGTATCAAATTTACGTTTAAAACCTTTTCTCCATATTCATCTCCTGATTCATCTCCAACTTTATTTCAGCATCTACAGCACCTACAAGGTCAAGTTATACATTTTTGGAAAGCTTATCAAATTTTAGGAATACAATACTTTTCAGAATTTTAATCTGAATCTTTATTTAAAAGTTATTGTGTCATAAAAATTTATATAGGTTAATTCATATGTAATTCATTGATTCATCTCCAACTTTATTTCAGCATCTACAGCACCTATAAGGTCAAATTATACATTTTTGGAAAGCTTATCAAATTTTATAAATAAAAAATTTTTCAGAATTTTAATCTGACTCTGTATTCAAAAGTTATTATGTCATAACAATTTATATAGGCTAATTCATATGTAATTTTAATTTTAAAAGGCAACTGTTTATTTCTATATATTTATGTAATGTAGTTTTTGAGTATTATAACTTTAAATTTATACAATAAAAGGTATTTCATATAAAAATTCATGGTTTTTATAGTTTTTGACATTATGTTTAAATTGTACTGGGAGGTAAATACTTTAATTGTATATGTTTTATCCTTAATGTGCAAGCAATAATAACATAAAAAATTTATATGCATACAAATAACTTGTTTTGTTTCAGATTGGACAACTACATTTGGACATTGTTGTGATCTCTCATTTGGTATTATAACATAAGTGGCAAGTTATTTCATTGTTTCATACATTGTTTTGTATTCCTAAAATTTTATAAGCTTTCCAAAAATGTATAATTTGACTTTGTAGGTGCTGTAGATGCTGAAATAAAGTTGGAGATGAATGAATTAAATATGAATTAGCCTATATAAATTGTTATCAGGCAATAACTTTTGAATAAAGAGTCAGATTAAAATTCTGAAAAGTTTTGTATTCCTAAAATTTGATAAGCTTTCCAAAAACGTATAATTTGACCTTGTAGGTGCCAAAGATGCTGAAATAAAGTTGGAGATGAATATGGAGAAAAGGTTCTATAAGTTCAATTTTATTTACATCCATTTTGATCCTTACCTTAGCCATACCCCCTTTTCAGTCCTTTCTTAAGACTTATCTGATTTTATTGATTATTTGTTGTTATTATCCAATATTATATAGTTACTTTCTGGATGGTGTATAGTTTATCTTAAATAACAGCCCAGTAAGCTATAATCACCATTTTTGAAATGCTGCATGCTTGATAAAATCTTGGTTATAGGTGGCTATAATGCCAAACAAAGTCAAGGTAAAATGTTTTTTTTAAACTATTTGACTTCTATAAAAAATTATTCCATTATGAAAAAAATATTGTTAGGCAATTGTAACAAAATTACAGCAAAACACAACTTAAGCTTTCTTCTAAATATTTTAAATTTTATCTATACTGAATCATTATTTATATTAATTATAACCATTAATATTGATGACTATTACTGAATAATTATTATAAAAATTCCTTATAATATAGTGTCATAACTTCATCAAAAAAATAAAATATTTTAAAGTTTCGCAAAACTTTTACCTTAACAACGAAACTGTATTGCACAATAAAACAAAGAGTAGAAAATAATTCTTTTATACAGATCGATAATTTTTCTCTCCAAATATATGAAGTAAAAAAAAGCCAAATAGAAAATATTATCTCATGAAATGAAGTTAGGAAGCAAGTATAGTTAGTACGCAAGTATATTACTACGGTTGGCGAGTTTAATATATACCATTTATTATTTATTTACAAGAAAAGATACGATTTTAGTTCAAACCAATGACTTATATATTAATTATCTAGACCGGCAAACTGATCAATATTTAATAGTAATAAACGTCCGCGGAAGAATATATTTATATCAAAAATCAATGTCATTAACTCTAAAATTAATGAAATTTATAAATTAATCGATTAATTTTTATTGAAAACCCTAATTAAAACGAAACTAATACCGTATTTAATTGAAATGCGCTCTAGACGTTTTCTTGATCAGTTTGCCGGTCTAGATAAATAATATATAAGTCATTGGTCCAAACATAAATAGAAAGAAGTATTATTGATTTTGAACTAGCATGCGGTGTTCAAGCTCATGTACTATTTTAATTAAATGGTTGTACGCTGTTATGTAATTTTAGATTTTGAATTCATACATAATTTTAAAATTTGCAAAAGAGCTGTAGCGCTATATAACGTTATTATGTTATTATAATTATATTATTATACTGAATTAATTAGGTTTAAAATTGCCATTTTATTTACTAATTGTAAGAATGAGTGGCAAATATATTAATCTTATACTTCTATTAACAATTTAATTTAACGAAATAGGAGGTAACAAATATTTTTTTTATTTTAAATTTAAAGAAAATGATTGACTTGCGCAGATAAAATTATTATTATTATACATAAAGTTGTCAATTTGAATGGTATACTAACTTAAATTATATTTCGGGATAGTGAACTGTTTAATATGGATATATAAGAAAAATTTGGATAAGAAAATGCTGCTCCGTCGTTTTTATTAAGCAAGATTAGCAGACAATTTTTTTTTAATTCATGATCAATATAATTTTAATTCCTTATTGCATATATGCGTCTGGTAAAGTAAATATTTTCTGCAAGAATAACTGTAGACACCTTTTTGTTAAGATTAAAAAATATCTCACTGAAAATGAAAATGTTTTTTTTTAATGAGGCGTAGGTACGTGCAAATAAATTATTTATTACTTATTATTAAATAAAGAGTATTAAAATGACTACAATTTATAATAACGAAATATAATATTAAATATATTATTAGCAAAAAGGGCGAAGTGTCTTAGCTCATATCGGCCTCAAGTTGCGAAGAAAATGCATTGTTGTAAAGAAGAAAGGAAGGATTGAAAATAACCACCGTACTCCTAATGAGTCAAGGTGTACTGGAAAAAAATTGTATTTTCACGGACCATTCAATAGTTTCTAATTTTCTTTTTGATTTATTAAATGTAATTTGTTATTTTGTCGGCCCATATTTGTATATTTTAAGGTAAATAACTCTTGATCGAATGGTGTACGAGTTTATCATGTGTTTTAATGTAATTTCGGACGGATAATAAACGACTGAAATATCAAATTTGAAGGAAGCGCTCAATATTCAATAACTAATATAGTGTATAACTCCCCAATCTAACGTTTCATTATAGGTAGGTATCATTTTGAAAATTAACTCTTTCCAATTATTAGAAACCTATTCTATATATGTATAATAAACATACAATTTTTTGAAAAAATCAAATATTGATTAACTGACAGCCTTTAAATCTTGGCTGCTAAGCTAAATTGAAGTCCCTAACAACGTAAAATCAAATTTCTTATCTTTATAGCACATTCCAAATGTATGTTAAAAATTAAATCAAAATCGGTTAAAGTTTAGGGGTCGTTATTGGTGTTGAAGTATAAGAATAATTAGAATAAGAAGAATAATGATAAGAATATTGATGAAATTATGCTAATTATTAATGTTTCCAGTTTCATATTGGAGATTAAATCAACTCAGAACGTACTGTTTTATTTTATGAATTCAAAAATATTCCCTTTTACTAAAATTCTAAATCAAAAATTATTATTTTACATATGAATATATATATGATCTTGCTTCAAATAAACCCTTATTGATAAAATTAAGTTAAAAATATTCAAAGTAATGAATTTATAATACTTGTTCGGTAAATATAAAACCTGTTCGGCTAAAATAGAGTGACCCTATTATATATACTCTATAGGAATTAGATATTTAATATTTTTCACAGTTATAATTAAATTTTAAAATTGAAAATAAATAATAACATATATTCGACACATTTTATTAATAATCCAAGAGCCAGACCACATTTTTTAAACAATCGCGATACAAAGGTTAAATGGTCATAATTGAGGTTAAACCCGGGAAGGCCCCTGGTATCAACGATATCCCTGCACGGCTTTACAAAACAGCAGCCCCATACTTATCAGGCTATCATCCTCAACGAAAGACTCAACGATACTTTCGTTGAGTCTATCATCCTCAACGAAAATATCAAATCTCAGCTCATCGCCACCTTCGGCAGAAACCAATTTGGTAGTCGACCGAAGTCATCAACAACGATCGCCCTTATACGTCTACACGACAAAGTTACAAAACTCATGGATGATCCAACCATCAGTAGTGTCGCCTTGCTAGCCTACGACTTCTCCAAGGCCTTTGATCAGCTCGGACACGACGTCATAATCGATACAATGAAGGAAAAACATTTACCTGATGGGTTCATTACCTGAACAATCGTCAACAACGAGTTAAAATTCACGATGTCCTCTGTGAGCCCTTTCCTGTTATCTCCGGCATCCCACAAGGGTCCCTCTTGGCCCCTTTTACTTCAACTCAGTCATTAGCACCCTCGACGTTGATGACAGTTCTTCAAAAATAATTAAATATATCGACGACTGCACTTTTATCATCCCCCTTTTCAAAAATAAGCCTAGCGCCCTTCAGCTTGAA
>JAUZNC010038091.1:7468-18436 GCA_034780395.1 Vannuccia rotundouncinata | reverse complement strand
TATTTCTCCGCGGACGTTTATTACTATTGTATATTGGTCAGTTTGCCGGTCTAGATAAATAATATATAGGTCAATGCTGTTTACAAAGGGAAAATTAATGAAAAATGTAAATTGTTTGAACAATTACTTAAGTGAGGATTTTAATTACTGTTTGTATTATTCTTAAACGTATACGTAGAAATCTTTTTATTTCCAAAATAATATCGATACATATCCGAATACATATCCATACATATCCACTAGGTATTTTAAACATATACACAGTTGGTTTCGATCGATGACTTATATATTATTTATCTAGACCGGCAAACTGATCAAAAAACGTCCAGAGCGTATTTCATTTATATACGTTATTAGTTCCGTTTTAAAAAGGGTTTTTAATAAATTTAAATCGATTAATTTATAAATTTCATTAATGTAAGAGTTAATGTTGAACTTCCGCTCAACAATTTGGCATTGATTATCGATATAGATATATTCCTCCACGGACGTTTAATACTATTGAATATTGGTCAGTTTTTCGGTTTAGATAAATACTATATAAGTCATTGGTCTCGATGGTCCGCCATATTATAATTATGAAATGATCAGTTATTTAAAATATTTAAAATTAAGTTATTGTTTTAATAAGATAAAACATTATTTATGTACGCGCGTTATTTTTTATTGAGAAACAATTTGCAGTAAATATAAATTTCGATAGTTTTTCTTTAGGAATTTGTTATGTTCTGTGAATTATATCAAGATGGATATTTTAACTGGTAAGTTGTATTTAATTTACAGTTTAGAAATCATGTGATATATACTATTAGTTATCTGCTTTTCACATATTTTTATAAAGTGCAGGACTTTCAATATATTGCACTCACTGGGGCATGTGATTCTAGAAAAAAATAAGGGTATAACAATTATTTTCTAACCAGGAAAATAATTTTAGAATATTTAGTGTATAACTATTATTAGAACTTTTATCAAGATTTGTACAGTTCTTGGAAAACTGGAAAAGTCTTGGACTTGCATAATTTTATTTCAGCATATAGAAAATCTTAAAATTTATTAAATTGAATAGTGTTAAAAAGTCTCATATTTTTCTGAAAGTTATTCTTTCAAAAGTATTATAATTCATAATGCTTTTTATAAATTATGCACCTAAAGCAATTTTGGGGCTTATTCATTATTTACCTGCATTTTCATTTTTTTTGTTTTACAAAGCTCTGCTGGCAGCTATAGGTAATAAAAATCCCATCCCATCCCCAAAACATCCCTTGGACAGGACAGAGTGGTAAGTATTTAACTTCCCAAAAATATGTATTAAACATTCAAATACTTCCTAAGGACATTTATTAAAAAATTTTAGTTTTTAAACATCCTGCCCAAAAAATAAAAAAATGAACTAAAATAATTTAAATATCAAGTTAAAAATATTTTATTAATTATTAATAATAAACAAAGTTATGCACATGAAATATTGATTAGTTATGTTACACTGTGAGAAAACAAAACTGCAGCTCATCAATGCATACACAGGGGCTTATTATTAGATAAGAAATAATAATTTTATTTATAATAAATGTCCCTAGGACATGTTGGGATGTTTAATACTTACCACTCCATATCAGGGATGTTTTAGAGAAGGGATGTTTATACCTATAGGCCTGCCAGCTAAGTCGGGTCTACCATACAATAAAATTAGTAACAATCTTATTTCTAAGTCGGAGACCTGGCTATACCACACCTTATTCATTTTTAATGTTTTACTCCATATGTGTAATTGAATGGGTTGTAGACTTATCATAGAAATAAGGCTTAGATATAAGATTATTTTAAGCTTTTTATTGATTTTTTATTCTTTTATTATTATTTATAAGTGAAAATTAATATATATTTTACCATATTGTGGATTTAAAAATAAATAACAAAAAGCACTGCAATTTTTAAATCAATTTTAATATTCATTACAGGTTTATATTTTATGCTTATTCCTTTACTTAATATATAAATATACTCCCTAAATCATACAATACTCAAGTTTTTTCTATTTCCTTTTCTAAATTTTAATAACTAATTAAAAATAATTATAACCAATTTTGGTGACATAACCTATACTTCCCTGCATTATTTATTAAAAAAAATTTCACTTGCTTTATTAAACAAAAGTTAAAATGCACACAAAAGAGAATAAAGGAACATTGGGGAGAATTGTAAGGCCAAGTTTCATGCATTCAAAGATTCCTACCTCTAGAAGTTCATGTGTTGCTTGCTCTATGTTCAAAGAAAATCTTTTTTGGTAATATCCTGAACTGGACAGGATGCACAAATACTATACTGTTAGAAGTCATTCCATATTATATCATTCACCACATTTTCACTACTTTTTTGATAATTACTTAACAAACAAATAACTTTGGTAGTCATGTTATATGTCAACTTAAAGCTATATCTGTGCTATATAGTGAGGAAAACCATTAGTCAATATATATGTTTAATTTTGAAGCTTCACAAACTTGTTAACATATACAAAAGTGACAATTTCTTTTCAATTATGTTTTTGAATCATCATTTCAATTTTTTTATTCTTAGATAAAACTATTTAAGAGTATGTAGGATCAATTTTAGTCATTTTAGACATTTGAATAATTGAAATAGATGGTAGGAATGAACACTGCAGTTGAAAATTTATATTCAATTTTGCATGTTCAAATGTATTTTTCAATGTTATAAATGTCTATTAATGTCTTCCGTGTGTCTATATACCCTTGAACTTTTGGAAAAAACCTTGTAGGCAAGAAATACTCCTGGATATCCTGGAAATAACCTTGAATTTAAAGAATGAATATATATTGCATTTTTATAATATTTTAATTAGTTGTAACCTCTAATTAATATTTCATATTTTTAATATATTTGAGCAACAATATCTGTAATTAAGGTCAAATTTCTAAGTCTATTTGAGAGGTGACAAGAGAGTGGGTCCTTTATATTTTATCTTTTTTGAATTGACATGAAATTTACAATAATATGTTTACTATGTTTCAATCTGTATATTATGTATAGTTTTATTTTGTGATTCTTAACCTCTTCCAGAATATTTTTCTATGGCAATTATTGGCATGTTCAGATCCTAATTTTATTTATAAACAGATATTACTGTCTATAATTAAGAAGTGCAATTGCCATAACAAATGACATGCTCTCATGAATGTTTATTTTTAGCTCTAAATAGGTAAACCTAAATACAATTTGCATTTTTAACTGTGATTGGGTGAATTTGAAAATATTTCCTGAATGGACATACTGGCTTTGTTTGTTCTTTTGAAGACAATCTTGCTAGAGGATTTTGTAAAGGACTTTGATGTTGGCAACATGCATGGAGATGAGTGCAGTTTGCAGCCATGTAAAATAGGGATGTACAAAATATGAGCAACTTGATAAATATAAAATCCAATCTTTTCTGCAAGTGCTAAAACCTCTTTAAAATTTTCCTTTTTAGCAACTTCTGCACCAGGATATATTATTTCTTATTTAACCAATAACAGCTGAAATAATATAGGCACTGGATACATAATGTAAAAAACATTATAGTCATGGTTCATTTTGACTGGGTTTTTCAAAATCATATCAAAATTCAGTGAAAAAAAAGTTGGTGAAAATAGCATATTTTCATAAAAAGGTCAGTAGGAGAAAAATGTTAACAAGCTGCATTGTTGTTGCATAAACCAATATAAACAGTAAAAAAAAATTCTCTATTCACAATTATTCATATTATTATTTGAAGTCATTGATTGCATTGAGACTTTTCCAGAAACTCATTGAGAATATATTCTCAAGAAGTAGCTTGAGACAGAGAAGGGACTGATGAAGAAATTAGGGAGAGGGGGATGAAAAAGAATATATTGCAAGAAGAGGTGAGATAGAAAATACATAAACCATAGATAAAGTTGTGACTAAATAATCAATAGACTACCATACCATCTAAACATCATGTTTACAGTTGTAACTAAATAGATTGTACCTATGAATAATATAATCTTCTGATACTATAGGCAAAATTTGTTGCATCTGGTTATTAAAATATTTATAGTCAGTCAAAGCTTCCAAAAAGTCAGTGGCTTGGTTTTTTCCAAAAAATTAACCCTGATAGTGTTTGCTCCTCACAAGATTAGACAGTATTTTCTGTGCAATGTTAGTTACCTGATAGCTGACATCAGAATTCCTGGGTTGATACTGGATAGGGTGAAAATTTTTGCTGCAATCCTTTACAATAAATTCAAATTAGAATAGAGGGCCAATGTTAATCTGTTTTAATCGAACACAAAACTATATATAAAGTAAACTTACTGAGTTTAAGACTTTTTCGATTTTATAAAATTAAGTTTTTTAATTTAAATATTTTTTGCCACTTTGAAATTTGCTTTGAAATTTTGCTTATACCTCAATAAAGACTTTTAACACATCAGTTTATCTTGATTAATTTTCACTAAAAGCTATTAGAATAGAATTATGGTGTATCATTATTAAGAAGTCCATGAAGCTGGATATAAAATTTGCAAAATTAAAACCAATATTTAATTTTATTGGAACTGATGAAAATTAAATTTGCAAACAATACAAATTCACATTGTAATACAAATGCCGAACATTTTATGCATTTGAATGGATGATATCTATTTTTTTTAATTACAATATTTATTCATTTGTAGATGTTTCAATTTATATACATGCCCTTTATTTTTGAAATTAATGTATTTGTGCTTTTAAAACCTTGTTAAAAAAATGTTATTTCACTTTAATAATATATCTTCTTCATGAATTTAAGAGTTGTTTTCGAATACAGATTATGTTGATGATTACAGTTAGGTAAAATGTTTTTTTGGTTTGTAAAATGAATGTTAAAAATGGATGTAATGAATATTATTTATAGATTTAATTTCATATTATTAGTATTTGTTTATTTTGAAAAAAACTCCAATATCAGCTAACAGAGTGGGTTAACATGCTCGCTATTCTTTCTCTCTCTCTTAGAACTGCTCCCTGGAATTGTCGATTTCCTGCAGAAAGATCTAGAATCTGAACGTCTCTCTCCAACATGTCAGCTCAAAAGACGAACCTTCCTCGACCGACTGGACGTCCTTCAGGTTGGACTAAGCCCCCAACCTCCAGTATTTGCCTCATCGGCTGTTTGTATGCCGCCTACACCTCAACTACGCATTAGGAAACCTCGAACACTTCCGCTCGCTAGTCGATATTCGATGCCCTTCATCGATCTAAGTGCACAGTAAATTATCGTTCTAGTGACTTTATATATAGAAAAAGATTTAGTATAAATATAGTATTAAAATTAATTGGAATCTTTTTGGGCGCTTTTTAGCCGTAAATAATGTTTGAATTTCAGAAGGAGTGATTCTGGAGAATATGAAGAACCCTGTAATCTCATTATCTCAGATCAATGTCGAGGTATGTTCCCCTCTAATTTCTCTTTCTCGTCGTTGTCATCTCCAACTCTGTTCTCCTTTAGTGTCCGATATCAACGAAGTCGACAACGAGGGAGAAGATGAGGAGGTTAAAACCAACACGCCTATCATGTAAGGGCTCAACCTTAACTAATTAATCACTGGATACATCATAGAACCTTGTCAGTCATGATGCAATATAATTTAATTATTAGGTACTCCACTTCGGTAAAAATTCACGTTTGTCAAAGTAATTCCCTACAATTTGCTCTTGTTTGATTGATCGATATTATTTTCTGATTCACACTATGAATTGTAATATTTTCTCGGTTGTTTGGGATTAGTCAGTAAATAAATAAATCGAACAGAAAGCTTCATTGATCACAAAAATGAAGTAAACACGGAGGATTAATCGGTCGGGTTTCTTCCTTCTACAATAATTAGTTATTCCTACAAATTAATTGTGCTCATGTTTTTTTCCTTGAGATCATTTATTGTTATGTAAGAGTTATTTCATTTTGAAAATAGCCTTTTTGATACTATTAAACTAATTTTAATCTTGACTGTGTTGTAAGGTCATCGGTGTCATTAATCTTTTAGAATTACTGAACTCTAGCTATTCTGTTATCGTTTGAATGTTTTAGATCTGTACGTGTGACAAAACTGGTTTATAAATACTCAAAACTATTTTGTGTTATAGACTATGGAATTTAGAGACACATACGCCTGCCTGTATTGTGGTATACTATAGAGTTGTGCTGAAGCAGATTGTTGAGGGTTGAAAGAGAGTCGTACTGCTAACTGAGATAGCAACAACACTGTACTTCGTTCTCTCCGTACTTTAGCTATGAATACGCATCCTACGCATACATAGGTTACGTTGATTTGATGACCACCATGTAGACAATAATCCTTATTCATTGTTGCGTGTTTACATTTTCTTGGTTCTATAATCTCTTTTTAAGACAACTTTGCATTGTCTATAGATAAAACTTAATTATAAATCTCTTTCTCTCTATCAAACACAGTACTGTTTATAAGGGTAATGACGCTAGATGTCTTCTACGCACGGTCACATGAAAAGGTTCCAGATTACCTTGAATAACAAAAATAATATTAATTAACTACATAGCAATGCAGTTCTTGATATTTAAAATTCACACATGACATTGATGCTGTGAAGATGTGTCTGTATACAGTTAAATAATTCATATAATTATATAAGACAAATTAATAGTTAATTAATTTAATTTTTAATAAATACGAATGGTGTTTTGTGCCATTATTGTAGAATTCATTTTCCCTCATTCGTTTTGTATCCAATTTAAGTTAATATTTATACAGAATTGTATCGATACTATCCATATTTATTCCTGTTTTAAGTCTACTATATATTATACATAGAACTATGAATATACACGCTAATAATGTTCCTTTTGAGAAGCCACAATACAATTTTATTGTTACGTGTTTATTGCAAACAAGAATCCTATATCACAACTATAGAACTACATCCTTTAAAGTTATTTTATTGTTTAAAATGTAGCTCAAGAGTACCGTGTAACTAATTATTTAGTAAATTATGGTTTGATTTTTCGTATAACTTAGTTAAATTTGTAGCTATTTAATCAATTGTGTGTGGTATAGAATTTTTAGATTCTAAAATGTATTGTTTTTGCAGATATTAACGGTGTCTTTTTTGTAGTTATTTAGATTACTTATATAATGGGCAACCATGAATTGCTTTGTATAGAGAGGGGTGTTATACTTAATATAAATTATCTATTCATAAAATAACTCATGTGAATATTTATAACTGTTTCATTCAAGTCAACTTAGTATTGCCTTTGTATAGTATGCTTATATTCACACCACATGACGTGACGACCGGTCGATAGATAAGTATGAGTCATTCGCTGCTTTAGAGGATAGCTATCGATCTACACAGCTGAAGATGGTTTATTAACGCGGTTTTATTAGAGTTAAAAGTGCTCGAGTATAAAGAATACACAATACAATGGAGAGATCATGATAGTTTGCTTACCGGTCAAAAGACATATTGCCAAGATTTCATTAATTAATTTATTTGAAAATTATTTTTAAATATTAGACGAAGAATGAAAGTTATTGATTAATTTTATGTTATTTAAATATATTATTGTAGACGTATTATTGGAGTGATTTTCACGAATCATCATTTATGAAATAAATATTTGAGTTTTTATGACGATCTTTCTTTCTTCAGACTGCCTAAACGCACAGTCGCCGCTACACGACGCTTCAGTACGGCTAATCTGCCTCTATCAGGAGGCGCTTCGTCCTGGGCGCTGGCCGGTCCATTGTCTCATAGAAGTCCTGCCACACCAGTCAAGTGGACACGTCTTCCCCTTTGCACTCTGACCGGGTCCCGGCTGCTTGGCTACAAATCTCTGCATGCAAGCACTCCGGTTCTCTCCATCTTTCTCCCCGGATTCACTGCCGTCTATGCTGAACGGGACAGCGGAATGGACTATGTGATCAAATTGACACACCCTATCCAGGAGGCTCATGTTTTGGCAGCTGATACCAAGAGACAAGCGCTACATTGGACTATAGTGAGTGTTTTTACTGTTATGTAACCTTAGCGAGGGACCGGTATGTTGTGTACACTTGTAAGGCCAGCCTGAATTCTCTCTCGGGGTGTAATCTGATATGTAACCATAGACAACAAGCACCACTATGTACACGAGATATTGGTTAAGATTCCTTACGAATGCGACAACACCAATTGTTTAGTGTGGTTAGGACAAAAGAAATCATTGCGGTGCGACTTTAAATGAATTATTATTCAACAATTCATAGTTTAATTTGTGTTTTCACACTACTCTACAGCTCCTGAGTACCATACAACAACGAAAAAGTGTGTTTAGCAACTCTAAAACAAGGAAATTAGTGTGTTAAAAGAAATAAATATATTATATATTTAAATAAAAATATATTGTGTTTTTTCTCGGCAACAGTTAACCATTTAATCATCAGAATAGAGTTTGAGTTTCGCTCAGAATATCTGTTTGCACTAATTCCATTTATTGATAGTGCTAACTAGCTATGCATATGCAGGTAATATTTTAAGTTTGGACATTGTACCCTCATTGTTTATTGATTTAAGTAGCTCAGCTGCAAACAATTTTATGCTGTTCTGGATTGCCCCATAATTTAAGGGAATCCTTATTGGATCTAAGCAGTCTTCTCACATATATCAAAATCGATTAATGCCATAAGCAATGAATCGTGTAATATATTGACTTAGTTGACAGAATAGTTAGTTAGCTGTAACATTTGCAAAGAGCTGGACAATGTTCACTGTTACTCAGGGATGTAATTACACTATGAGACTCTTTACTACTAAAGTGAGAAGTAGCTAGGTGAGACTAGGCTTGCTTACTTCCTCCAGGAGATGGCCAAACAAAGCTGCCTCTAAGGTGCACTAAGGACAGGCCAGGGTTAGTTAGAGATGGCGGTGTTTCTTTATCTCTGGTGTTGGACGGGTTGGTGTCGACTGCTCAACATAATGCATCCATCCATATTTAGTTTAACAGTCGGTTGGTTTGGTACCCGCTTAATTGTGAAGATGAAGTATTAATATAGTGTTCATGAATTACAGATTTAATGTTTGATTCATCACTTTTATAGAGATCATTCTCCATATTTTCAGCAAATGAATCTAATTGCCTCTGGAAAGGGCGCAAATCAAACACGACCCACCTTAATTGAAACACAGGTAAGTCTCGTATTTATAATGATAATTATTATTTAATTCATCAAATATAAATACATTTTAAAATAAGGTTACTATATTTATCACCCCTTCCTTCACTTCTCGACCTTCAGGAAGACAGTGGATTCTCGGCCCCTGTGTCCTCTGGCAGTGAAGGAGGAAGTGGGGATGGCATTGTTATAGACACAAAGAATCAAACAAACACGCCCTCTGTATCAGCTCCTCAGAACGTTAAACCACAAGGTACTCACTCATTTACATAATTATTTTCTATTTGACGAAAATGGGGTATAATTATTGTCATTTGTTTCTTTTGAAGATCCTTCCACAACTACCACCACATCATTCACACGTGGAGGTAGTCTTATATCTTCAATGCGTAAGAAAGTTGTTTCATTCAGCAAGGGACGTCGCTCTAGGAAAGCTATTTCTATGGTTATGGCAGACTCTTTCTCGCCAGCTACGGATGCTATTATCTTTGGTAAGCGTTGGATTTTCAAATGAATTTAAAAGTAGCACACTTTATTGTGAAATTATGGATATTTAATCAATATGTAAGACGATATGTCGCGGCTTTTATCTTTTATTGAAATGAAACTGTTCATAAATAAGTGTATTTCATTTTTCCTTTGTGTTTGTTTGACGTTAATGATCTAATGAGATATTATTCAAATTCTTAGAATTATACTAGTGATAATATTGGTTAGTAGTGAGTTATATATATATATATACAGAAAATATTCCAATTCCAAATTGTATTTAAGAAAATATTATAAAATCATTATTTGTTTTTAAACTTAAACAATAATATGTGTGTAGTCATGGCTACAATACTAAGTCATTGTGACCTTATATGTGTAGGCATGGCTACAATACTAAGTTATTGTGACCTTCATAATCATTTCATGGCTATAATACTGAGTCATTGTGACCTTATATATGTAGTCATGGCTACAATACTAAGTCATTGTGACCTTCATAATCATTTCATGGCTACAATACTAAGTCATTGTGACCTTCATAATCATTTCATGGCTACAATACTGAGTCATTGTGACCTTATATATGTAGTCATGGCTACAATACTAAGTCATTGTGACCTTATATGTGTAGGCATGGCTACAATACTAAGTTATTGTGACCTTCAATTGTGTAGGCATGGCTACAATACGGGCAGCTGGACGTGGAAGTTGGAGGGAACGGTGGTGTCAACTTAGACCCGGTCTTTTGGAGGCATTTCTTCTAGACCGCGGGGAACAGGAATTTGCTCTCTTACTGGATGATGATATAACCTTGGGTCTTAGCAACGACAAGAAACATCTGGCAGCTCTGCGTCTAACATCAGCGCAATCTGGTGAGGTGCTACTCTTTGAAGTTGCCGACAAAATCCAGATGGGCAGTTGGATTCGTGGTTTTATCCAGAGTTTGGGCATCATTCCTATAGCAGGACCGTATGAAAATCATAATGACTGGTTACCGGTTGGAAATGGTTCGCTTACTAATGGTAGTAATGAGAGAGATCAGGAAGAAAATGTCGACGAGGATGAACCAATTTATGACGAAGTTTGTGGTCCTTCAGTTTTAACACCAGTTGCTCCAGAGGTATGTGCATTCATTCTTATATTTAACACATTATTGTGACATCATTATCCTCTTTATCTTATCGTCATCACTATATTCTTTATCTTATCGTCATCATTATACTCTTTATCTTATCGTCATCATTATACTCTTTGTCTTATCGTCATCATTATACTCTTT
>JAUZNC010038080.1:0-18436 GCA_034780395.1 Vannuccia rotundouncinata | reverse complement strand
CATTTGCTTCTCACTTGATTCAGGAACATTTTCTTTTTCAATCTTGTCTAACTCCTCTATAATTGAGGCAGAGACTTATTCGGAATTTTTAACATCATTAAGATAATTTAAAATAAGGCGAACCGACTTCGAACACATTTCTTAAGGAAGACTCCTCCGTTATCCAATTTAGCTCATCATCGTTTAATCCAGATATTTCCCCACCAGGTATGTTTGAAAAATTGAGAAGTACAAGATGTATTCATGTTGTAGCTTAACGTCAAAATAAAATATATTAATAATATTTAAATACATATTACATGCCCTAGAATTTTATACATATCGCTTTAAAATTTCCGCCATAAATATTATAGATATTGCTATATTATATTAAATTTTACTCAAAAATATAACCAACATTTCTGAGAATTCTGAATTATAAACACAGTAACTAATGTTTAATAAAAAAACTCTAAAATTGTTTTGAAAAACACTAGGTGGGTAATATAATAACAGGAGCAAAAAAGTACAATTAGCATTTTTCTTCATATTTGCAAAGTTAATTATCCTTTCGCTATACATTTTCCATGGAACACAAAATATATATTTTCGAAAGGCGACGTCAAGTCTGAAAGCAATTTCATTCAAAAGACACATAATAATATACTTCTCAACAAGAAATACAAGACAACATGTAAATATTGTTATTTGAAAAAATCGGTTAATCCAAAAAGATGTTAATACGATGAATTGTGAGGTTGAAGTGTTCTAATTCCTGTAATAATTAATGTATCCTGCAAAAAAATCGGTAAATAAATTGTTAGAAAAATATTTTCACAAATTTTACAGAATTATTTTGATATAAGTATCAAATTAAATATAATCTAATTATTCTTAATCTTTTAGAGTGGCTTTTTATATCATGGTTATAGAAGAATTTTTCTTAATCACAACAATTTGTTACTTTTATTTTAAACAATTTTTTAAATTTTTATTTTGAATTTAACTTTTAATTTTTCCAAGTGATTTGGCAAACGATGCGATGGAATATTTTGTTGCTATATGTAATCCTTCAAATAGGGAGGGGTGCATGTGATCATTCGTTTGGAAGGGTGACAAACTAATGTAATATATAATTATATTAATTTATAAAAAATAAAAGCAACTAAAATCTATACTTAAATCTTCTAAGATTTTCAAAACATTTATGGTAAGTTTACAAAATCTATTTGTATGCATTGACTTCACGTGCAAAAATAATGTAGGGATGTTATTATCATATATTAAATCAATACTTTTTGTGTTTCTAAGTTCATGAACATAGAGACAAAATTATTCTTGGATAATTTAGTTTATAATACATGAATCATTTGAAATGATTATTTGTTTACTTTTTAGAGTGTAGTGGTTTAGAATTGAGATAAATTTTGGCTATATTGACAATGACAAATATGGTTTCCTTATGCGTGATGATGTCATTTCAAAGCGTAAATATACTTTTTGAAAGTGATTGGATTCATAATTGACGTAATTTTAATTTATTTTAATTTTGAAATATTTTTTTTTACTTTCACTTTTAAACGCTTCTTAGTTAAAATAATATTACTGATAATTTTCAGTTTTATTCCCATGTTGTACGGATGGATTCCGATAACATTAATTGTATGGATGTATATTTAATGTGATAAATGATAAAGTTTATTATAAAGAAATTCATCTTTCAATTAATTTGTTAAATATTTTTTATATCTAGCACCATTAATTATTTATCCAGATTCTATAATCAGAACACAACCCGTGTCTCATTCCAAAAGTATTATCGGAAGTTAAATCATTTAAGAATACTTTTGGAAATTAATGGAAATTAGAGTATTTCTAGTATATTAAAAATTTTCCACAAACTGCTTTGTTTATAAAATAAAAATGTATAGAATATTGTTTTACGCATACAAAATCTTCTTGATAATATATTTTTGTGACTTCAAAGGATCCATGATTCAAAAATGGTTAATGACTTGAATTAAATCAACTATTTTTAATAAAGTATATTATAGCGTCAAGTTCTCAATAGAGAATGTGGATACTGAAAGAAGATTAGCAAATAGATAAATGTTTCTAAGACACGATCTTTTACACGATCCGTTCAAAATAAATATTTAAAGTTTACCTTTACTTTCTATAAAAGTTATAAACATACCAATTTGACTGGCTTATTCAATTTAAGAGAAAAATGAAACATTAAAATTTTATTTATTTAAATAAAAAGAAATTGTTGTAAGTTACAGTAACCATTAAATAATGGCGTAAATAAAATTGTAAAAATGTTTTCTCATGTCCAAAACCATTCTAATGTACGCTTTTATTCTTCAATATAGAACTAACACATGATTATATTATTTGATTATAATTTTTTAACGTCATTAGGCTACTGTTTTAACTTATTCCGAACATTCTAAAAGACTCCAATCTTTTTAGAAGTCGGTCAAAGGTATTGTAGTATGTACAAGTCTTTATTAATCTTTGATCGAGTCTCAAGGACAATTTAATTAAGACGTCTTCAGTTAAATGCTCATCGTATTCTACTTGTAATTTCCGATATAATTCCCATAATTAAAACAATGTCTCACTCAAGGAAAACGCGCATCAATTTTCTGAACGTCTTTCATTTCGCCCTGTATATAGGATGCTGGTTTAAGCAATTCAAAGTTCAACTTATCGAATTTTTCTTTAACTATCGGAAAATATTTGCTCATTCCTTCAAATGTAGATATTCATCTAGTAGTTTTAACTATGTATTCTAATTTCATTGTAAAATTAAATTTAAAAATAAAATTAAGGAAACATTTAATTAATGAATAGATTGAACATTTAATTAATGAATTTTATACAATCATATTCAATTAAAATAACAAAAATATCTTATCATGTCAATTAATCTAATTAATTAATATAATAACACCGCCAAAGAATTTCGTAGATTATGATTTAAGTAAATTCACAAGAAATAATATTAATCAGGGAAAACCACAACGTCTATGATAAAAAATTTTTATCGTTATCAGGTATGAATATAAGAAGCCACATTCAACTATTTCGGTCATTGTTACTATACTATATAGAGAAAACAATGTCTATTTTTGTGGAGATATTTCATATTAAAAAACACTATTTGGTTTGGTTGTGTAAATTTTATTTCAAACCAATAAAACATTTTATTCAGTACACAGATTAATTATTAATGAATTTTTCCAATTAAATATTTGAAGAAATTTACAGAAATAGCCTACTTTACTTTAAAAAATAATCAAAATATTTTTTTAAAAAATGGATATTCCAAAAAAAGTTGGATATCCGTTAATTTTTTATTTATCTTTTTAATTTTTAAAGTCGTAGCCAGAATAACAAACAATCTTAATTAATCTAAATAAATTAAATGTCAAATTAATTCTCAATTTATCGATTAAATATGGTTGTCAAAAACTGCCCCTAATTGAATAGTTCAAAAAGTAATACATTGTTTACTATATATAAAGGGACCTAATCAAATGTCATTTTAATGTTGTATTTTAACCCCCTAGTAACGTTTTTAGGAAGTTTTTGATAGGAATCATCTTCTGAATTATGGTTGTAATCTGTTATTTATTTTAAATGATTGATCCAATTATAAAATAATGTTTTCTAATGAAAGACACAATACCTCAATCTTTTCAGTTTTTCAATTAGAAATTTACAAAATATTTGCGTTCCTTTTGATAACATGTTGGCGTGGTGACTAAACGTTAATGTTGAGGCGAACAAAATATGACCCTCGGGAGCACTCCACGGAGAAAACCTTGTCAGCCACTTTGCTACTTTATATATATTTCACACGATTTGCCTTATTAGTCTAATTCATTGGTTCGAAATTGTTATATAAGGATATAAGCTCCTCCGATAAAACGAACTTTATTAATTTTGTATATGCTTATAATTATTATTTTCAAATTCGTATAACTTATAAAAAGGAAGCATCTGAGACTCTATATGAGCATCTATATCTGTATTACCAAAATATATGAAAATTACTATAAATATATCCGATTGAGTAGTTTAGTAATGTTCAGAAAACACACAATGGTTAAAAAATGATGATTTAGTGCAAAAAATATCACTTTTGACCATTGAGTGATTTTTGAACATTTTCTATCTGATAGATTATAGTAATTTTTCTATTTGTTGGTAATACGGATATGGGGTCTCAGATGCTTCCTTTTTGAGATATTCTCTAAAACATAATTTTTTGACGTTAATTTTTTAGATAATTGTCTATGACTTCCTACAGGGACATTTTTCAAAAATTTATGATGTATTTAGATACTTTATATACATGTTTCTATTTATTGTTAAAATGCATCATAAAGCAGTTATAAAGCAGCTATTTGCGATTTAGATTTGTCTTGCTTACATAAGGAATTTACGTTAAATGTGGTCCCGGCCAATAAAAATGGGTTCTATTGGGCTGAAAAAAATTGTACCCATCATTTGCTGAGACCAAAATTTATCAGAAACTATATAAAAATCAATTTGCACAGCAATAGCGCGGGGAATGACATATCAAGTTGAACTATTTGATATAAAAGATAACGATTTTAAACTTAACAAATAAATTCATTGCATTGTATTGAGGCATCAGTATTTTAGTTCTTTGAGAACCTTTTTCTTCTCAGTTTAATTATATTGTAGGTTTCCTTAATTTCATATTTGTACGTCAAATCGCTTTGTAGAAGAGAGATTCTGCTCCAATCAGGAGAAACAAACAAACTTAACATCATATATAAAACTGAACAAAATAGTTTTCCCACTTCTTGTAAATTCCGTCTGAAAAATGTTTATTAATGAAACGGTTCTACAAAATGCTACAATGTCCAACACTGGGGACAATAAAACGATCAATTATCCAGACATTTGTCGGTTCTGTACAATGGTTATTGACCCTTACTTAGTGCCCATCATATCAGGGCTGGGTATTCTGGGGAATCTCTTGAGTATCCTCATCATAACTTGCACCACAATGTTCCTTCACTCGTCCAGTCTTTATCTGATCAGTTTGGCTTCGTCGGATGCAGTTGTTCTTCTTTTCAACACCTTTCTGACGCAGGGAGTCTGTTTTCGCCAGGGCATGTGTCAGATTTGCATCTACACGCAGTATGTGGCCACCTTCTGGAGTGTCTGGCTTCTAGTCAGCTTCACTTCGGAGCGCTTCATCGCCGTCGTCTTCCCCATTCGACAGCTTCAGATTGGCAGTCGACGAACAACTCGCGGTGTCATCTTCGGGGTCGTCATTACTGGGTGTATCTTGAGCGCTCCGTGGCTCTATATTGCTGTATTCAGTGACGAAATGTGTACTCATCGCATCTCCGAATTTGTCAATGTCCTCATAACCATTGTTAGCTACACAGAAACTGTACTCACCTTTTTCGTACCATATGTAATCATTTGTTTGTTGAACTTTATGATTGCACGAGCTGTAAAGCGATCTGCGGACATCCAAATCATTTTACCTCCAAGAATCAAACGTGACCAGATACTTTTTTCAAGCAGTACCCCAACCAGTATCAGAGAAGCAAAACGATTGCGTTCTCAATCAGAAATTCGTACATTGACCAGACATTATGACAAACAATCAAAAGTGATCTCGCGGAGGACTCGACAAGAAATATCGATCGGCATAACAAGAACACTTCTGCTAGTCTCGTTTGTGTTCGTTGTGTGCAACCTGCCGCTGTACCTCCTCCAGACCTACATCAAGGTTTGCATGGCTCAGAAGATTTACATCACTAACGCGGTTTTATTGGCTCGACAGCTAGCCGAGTATCTCTATCAGACAAATTTCTCCTTGAACTTTATTCTCTACATTTTCTCCAGTAAGAGCTTTCGGGTGTCGGCTAAACGTTTCTTTTTTTCGTGTTTTCGTTCTTCAGTAAAGCGATTTGACAATTCAGCGTCCACAAGAATGGAATTGAAAATACTTGACTCATCGTCTACTGGACTTAATCAAAATCAAGGGTGTTCCACCAATTAATATTATTTTTAATTTATATTATTCTTAAAAGATATTAACTGTTGCTAAATATTGATCATTATTGTATATTTACAATTTTGTATAATTATTTTAAAAGTTCCGCAGATCTGCAAATCCTGTTGGTATTTATTTTGGTATATTTTCAGCATAAATGGACTTTAAACTGAAATATTTTTATAAACACCTCCCGTAATATTTAACATCTTTCGCACAATCAGTGTACTGTTGTTATTATATTTGAAAAATTAAAAAAATATTTTACAAAGTATAAAGGAATGGTTTTATGTTTCATTTATTTTACGTTGTATCAGTTTTTATTTAATTATGAAGGTTTTAAAAATATATGAACTATTGATATTGTCAAGATTTTGTTTTTGATATTTCATCAAGATTTGGCTATTCACACAAATAAAATTTTAATTTTAATTTATTATTAATATTTTATTTTAATAATTAATATGTGTATCTTAAAAATTTGACATTTCCTAGTTTTCATAATTCTACTTAATTTTTACCGTATTTTAAATTTTTAAAATAAAACAAAATGTAAAGAGAAAATTTTGCTAAAAATATAATCGTATAATATATATTTCTAAAGCATTAATATTTTATATTTTATTATTAGAGAATAAATTCCCTTTACAGATGCACTACAGTTTTTATTATTTTTTATATTTATAAGTACATTTAACTCATGATTGCAATTTCTTTAAAAATATATTTTTGATTTAGCGAGAGCTGTTTATTATATTTTTAGAACTATTGCACGCAAGTCTTATTTTGCCCAGAGTATAGTTGACTTGAAATAAGGGATATGACTTTGAGTTATTGTGGTGTAAAGACTAAAGTGTAATTAAATGTGGTATTGGAGCGCCGTTGAAGTAAAATCGTATTAAAAACAATAACTTGTATATTTATAACTTAATTTATAACAATTTTGTAATGCATATTATAAAAATAGTACAATAGAATCCAGAATGGACAAATTAAAATAATTGCAAGCGTTTTTTCGGTGTAAGCTTATAGAGAGAATAGTTTATAGGGAAAATATTGTACTCATAGAAATTCTCTTTGAATATTGTAAATGAGCTAATTAACAATTTTAAATGTAAAATAAATAATAAAATAATAAATATATAAACAATAGCGTAGATTATTTATTTAAAAATATCATATAAACTATTTTAGATACATTTTTTAAACAGAAGAAACTTCTTTACATTTTATAAAAATAAATTTTAAATTACCCAATTTTCGGAGTAAAATTAGTTTAAATTTCTAAAATTTTATAATTCTAAATAAAGCAGTTTTACTAATTTATATAAGCGAAGAAATATAAAACTTTTTCATCAAGAAAACCTTTATAATCTGATTATTGTAAATAGATTTTTAATTATAACTTCATAAACATTTTTATTATTGTATACATGTTGATCGGTTTAATCTTTGATAAGACAAATAAACAAATTTTTATATCCAACTAAGAATATTCTGAAAACATCCAAAGGAAGAAAAATTCTTTATCCTTTCAACTATGTCGGTCAGTTTACGTGATTTTTTTGTTCGAGTATGTCTTTGTCGAGGCATACAAATCACGAAAAACTTTTATCTTTTTACCTTTGTCAAACAAATTATTTTGTGATTTTATTTATGAGACAACCAGTATCTTCAAGGGACAAACTATAATTGCGGTAATAACGTTCAGATAATAATTACTTTTATTAAAAAAGACAATTAATTATATTGCTTAATAGTTTTATTATAATAAACTATAAACATTATTATTTATAATCTAGACAATTGACTTTTTCTAAAATAAACCATTTAGATTTACCAAAAGAGGCATATCGTAAAATTAATTTAATTTTATGAATATGTTTAATTTATTTGAGGATAGCATATAACTTGACTTAATTTGTAATCTAGATTTTACCAAATATATTAAAACAACAAGCTGTGTCTTCGAGAAATCATCCTAAATATTTAGTAATAACTTCAAATTTAAATTTACAAATTTTTCATTCAAAAGGTTATATCTAATATCTAATATGGTGGTGAAGTGTGTCAGAAAGGCAAATAATAATAATATATAGTTGTATTTAATAAATTAAAATACAATCTTCATGAATATATTTCACCACAATTAATGGAATTTTTGAAATGTTAGAACGATTGTAAATTAGACACAAAATTTTTATCTGTTAATGATTATGCAAACATTTTCTACTGCAAAAATCATTTAAAATTCTAACATACCACTTCATTAAATATTTAATTTTCATTTTAATGGAGTTATAATTACATTTTTCAATGAATATTTATTTATAGGTACCTTAATCATTAAATCCTTTTATAAATAAAAAAAAATATATCATTTCACTTCAACTACTTCTGTAATGGGTTATGAAACACTCATTAGAGCATCTAGCAGGTTTCTATAGCAGCAAATGTGCCTAAACAGTTATCTTTAAAAAAAATATTCTACCGTATATTACAATATTATGTCAAAAATATTTTTCAATCAAATAATTTATTTTAGAAATGCATTATTCAATTACTGTATCTTCAATATATATAATACGATTTTAAGGTAGTGAATTTATTTTTTTAGCAAATGTAATATAAGAGAAGAAAATATTTAAATATGCAAATATAATTATATCCGGCGACGATAAAAAGTGCAATTATTTTTTGATTGTGCGTGCAATAAAAATCTATTTATTATTTAATATTTTATATTATGTAATTATGTGTACGGCAATAAAAGTATATTTTGCTTATTTAAATAAAAAGTACTTGAACCATATATATATATATATATATGTATAGAAGACGTTAAATGTACTCGAATAATGTTTAAAAGACATGAAAATAATCTTCCATTACACAAATACAAATTAAAACATTTCTTTTAATTTAAGTCGCTGTAAAACACCCAAAGAATGTAAAATACTGGAATTTTTGTGAGTCGTTATATTAATCAATAGTTTATGTGATAGCGATGATTACTATGCATTATTTATTGAATGAATTTGAAACTAACTGTTTGTGGTAATTTTTGTTCTTAACTTTTCACTAAAAAATAATTATAATGTTTTTAATTTTAAATTCTGATTGAGAGAAAATAGTAAACTAGAATATATAAACTAGTAAAAGGTTACCTATTGTTCATATAATTAGACTAGGTATACAATATTTTATCATCATCAAATTTATGTCTATATATTTAAAGTGGTTGAATTTTCAAATTTTATTGGTTTTCTTATTTTAGATTTTTTTAAATATTTTTATACATGTCATCATTGTTGTTTATAAAGGAAATATCAATAGTTGAACTTAAATGTGGTTTAACTTTTCTTCTAATATTTTTAAATATGTAAATCACACCTGATTTGTAAAATAATTATTTAGTTACTAGACATGCTACTCTTTTTATCTTAGTTGAACTCAATTTAAATAAAGAACAAAAGAGATAGTAAATATGATTAAATATTTGATCTAATAGTTTACAAAATATTTTTACATGATTGATTAATCCTTACCTTTTGTTTGTAATTCGATAAATTCAAAAGGAATAAATGGGTTAAGATATTTGTCATGTTTAAATAAAAATTATTTTAAATTCCAGTCAGCGAGCAATTAATTATTCAAAACTTTTAGTATATACATGACAGATTTATTAATTTTGTCATATTTCATGTATTTCATATATTTCACTACAATTCATGTATTTATTTAATATACAAATATAATTTATGTATCATTTAAGACATTCAACTTAAACAAGAATTTATTTCGTTTATCTTCAAGACAATAATAAATCAGCATAAAAAGGATATATATGACATTTTTTAAATGTTTCCAGGAAACGAAAGTAGCAATATTATTTGTACATAATAAGAACAATCTAAAATTATTATCTCCTTTCAAACTCACGCAAATATTTATTCATTACCAAACCATAAATAGAAACACGTATAATTACTATTTTGAATAAAGCGCTGTATAACCCAACAAAGGAATAATTTTAGTTTTGCAAACATATTGTCATAAATATATTTATTTAACACGTATTTGATAGCCTTTTTGCAAATTAAATTAAATAAATAAAATTTTCTTATATATTGTTGAAGTCATTTTTATGATCGTAGTTTGACATTAATTTAAAAAAAAATATTAATATAAATTATTTAATTCTATTCCAAAGAAATTTTTCTTTTTTTCTTTTAATATTTTTGTCTGTATTTAATGAATCGTTTGAACTTACCGACCAACACAGAAATAAGTATTATGCCATCTGTTCAACTTCCAAAGTTATCCTCAAACTATAAGTTGTTAACTTTAGTATTTTGACAACATTAATATTAATTTTCAATATTTTAAATATGCTAATAAATAAATTGCAAAACCGCATTATGATTAAATTGTAATGATTATAAATGGACATTTTAACAAAATAATTCGTTAACTTTTAATTTCAGAAAATATATATCGATTTCATATGCACATTTCATATATATTTATATTATATTTCATACATTGTTTATTAAATGGAAGCTTATAAATAGTTAACATTTAGCTAGGTACTGTTTATATACTGTTTATAAATAATACATGTTCATTAAATGTTATATTTAAACGATTAAACATTTAACAATCTCATTTTATTATTGCATTCAACTTGACTTTCAGCAATTAATGTAAAAGGATAGCACATATCTTCATCGTTTTCGCAATTCTTTTATGTACATAAATTTTAATTACGGTTCTTTCATGTTTAATAAATTATTATTAGTGTACCTATTATTATCACACTGACACAGAAACTTAAAGTAAATTGCAACGAAAATTTTCCTTCTCAAAATACTAACAGAAAAATCTATTTGAAGAAATTTTATTATTTTTAATTACAATACATAATGCAATCGAACTCCATAAATTGACAATTACCTTTGGAAAATAGCACGCAAACCTATAATCACATATTTTCCCTTATAACCATAAATGATATTCATAATATACCCAACTGTTCCATAATTCGTTCAACTATCCTACCCAGTTTGAAATTAAATTACGTGAATATGCTACAAAACATAATTCATTTAATGACGTCATGCACAGTTAGATTTGTATTATTAATACACCTGGATGTTGTGCTTATAATTAATTGCTAATGAAACGTGGGAATTTGTTAATGCTTTGTAAACTTCTATGATTTCAAAATTCATTTTTTTGCGACATCTTTGAAATTAATTTAAAACTAATTTTAAACATGTAAAATTGTTTCCTTTGGCTTTGTACTTTAAATAATATCATATAAGACGTTTTAATGTCAAATTTAGATATTAGATTTCTAAGATAAAAAATTTCATTAAAACGATTAAATTATAATTTAGCCATTTACTAATTATATATCTATATATATTTTCAATATAATCAGATAAATTCAAATATACTTTATTTAATGAAGCAGTGTCGCTAAGTTTAAAAGTCTAAAATAATTATAAATATTTCTTAATTAATTTAATACAGTTATAAATCTGATATGGCGGATTGACTCAGAAATACATAATAAAATATAAAATACTAATAAAATTAAAAAATAATTTAATCATTTTTAATTGTATAATCAAACTAAACTAATTTTGAAAACTTTGCATATTTTGATTTGTTTTCATTATTATCATTCGTTGATAAAGATATATAGCCGAAATGTCTGTTATGTACCTTTACAGGAAATGAAAGTAGCAATATTATTTGTACATAATAGGTACAATCAAAATTTTATTTGTATAATTGTAGTTTTGGTGGTACATTTTACGGAGTGTTTATATTCTATAACATTTTTCTAAATTAAAAATTATTTCGTATTATATTTGAATGTATTATAAAACTTCCTTTTGGAATAGTTTTAAAGGTAGATTATTTGCAATTAATTAAATTTCACAGGTAAATTAATTATTTAATAACTGCCCATCACATACCCTTATTAATGACTTCGAACCAAATAAAATTGGGTGTTTAGAGTTTGCTAGCGTCTTTATTAATCTCTGATCTTCTCTGATCATTTGAGGGCTCATCGTTCGCTGATTCGCAAAAATAAGTTCTACACTTATAAGTTCGGATATAATTTCTATCATTAAAAAATCGCCGCATAAAGTCATATCCAAGATTCTTGATAAAGACTCTATCATTCACTACATTAATCCAATCCTCTCAGATATACTCCTGCAATCTTCATAAATAAGAATACATTTTTTGTAAAGAGTTTGCGCAATTCTAATGAATAATTTCAATGTTTAATTTAAAATAAATTAGCACCTAAATACCCAATTTGGCTCCTAGTCTATGTGTATCAAAGAATATAGATTATTCTTTGATGTGTACAGTACATTACGTTTATTATAATAACTATGACACTATTCTTTTACAGCTAGATATATTATGAAACAAGAAATGCTTCCTGCAATCATGCCTATAATCTTTTGATGAGATTCTTTTTTAGAACTGAGTTCAAAAGATTTGCGTCGATTCCATGTGTTGTCTGATTCAGACCGGAATAATTATATTAAAATTAAATGAAGTAATTTTTTCAATTGAATAGTGCAAAAAGTGTTTTCTTCATCTTTATTTGAATTATAATAAAGTTCAACTGTTTGAAATTTTCAATTTTTATTTCATAAGCTTGTAATCATGATATTAATTTATTATATAGAATTTTATTAGATTATTTTTTAGTTTTATTTATTCAGTTGATATCAATCATTTTCGTAACAATTATTTTAAAACCACTATTTAATGTAACAAAGTTTGAAAGTTTGATATGTAAAACATGAAGTGAATAATATTAAAAAAAATATTCCGGTTCTTTCTTTTTGAGACAGTCTATCAGTGTATTAATATCCGTAAAGATTAAAACTACAAAATATATTCAATTATTTTATCATTAAAAATTCTCCGTATAAATTATATAGATTTAGAAATTAATAATATTATTAATTGATTTTGTGGGAGGTTAATTGAGCAAAGGTTTTATCACTGTAATAGGTAGTACATTGCAGAATTATACTTTTGCATGTATAGTGCAAAAACTTTAAGCTATAGTTAAAACAAGATAATCCGAAAATCCCTTCACAGATAAAACTATAAGCGCCTTATTGAGGTATATCTTTCCATTTAATTTAGACAAAACACACAAATCATCTATTTGGATATTCACATATACACATGAATAGTTTTTATCATTTATATTTTACTAAATATTTACAATGAAGATACTGTTGATAAAATTTCTTCTGAAGCTTTAAGTGTATAAATTAGTGTATATAATAATTATTTTTTTATTAATTGGATATAAACCAACTTTTTTTTAGTTATTGGTGATCGCCTTCCGCAGAGTGTGAAGTTGTGATATTGCACTGTGAGAGGATGGACCAGAACGAGTGCCAGACAAGATTTCTCTCCCGTCTTTGCTGGTTATTGTTTGTGGAAAGTGGACTCCGAGTGAATATCTTACAAAAGCTCAATATAATACTTATAATGTTTAAATTACATAAAAGTGTATAAATATAGAAATATTAAACTTTTATAAGTCAAAGAATGTTTACAAATGTTTCAATTGTAAATTTATTCACTGATAATATATTTTCTACAAAAATGTGATACTTAATTTTTTTAAGGTACAAAATTAAGTGCAAACAATAGTTAAAATATTTTCATGCAAAGGAATATATCTATGAAAATATATTATTTTCCTATTATAGATTTTTTAAAACATTTAATTTTTTGTATCTTAGAAAAATAACAGAATTTGTATAAATAAATTCCCTTTTAACAAAAATCTTTAAATTTCTTCAAAACTCAGAATATCAAAGAAAATCCACTTACCTGTGTTGGAAACAATTATAATTATAAACCTCCGTTGTTTAGTGCATGAATAATACCTTATTTTAGCATGAAATAATAAGTTTTTAAGGTATTTAAAATTCATGACATTACTATATAAATACAAATAAACTATAAAAAACATTGGAAAATTGTTTGGGTAGAAAATAAGCAAAATTAAAATATTATTTCCATTAATTATTAAAATTTTTTCTAGTATTTTTAAAGTATTTGTCTCTAGAGATAGATATATTGTTTTTTAATTTATTTATGTTTAATTTGCGGAACATTTGGATGATGCATATCCTTTTCGATTAAAATATAATCATATTTAAATTATTTATATGATTATCAAAATAAACTAAAATTATTAGTACTAAATTCTGTTGTTTCTTCTTTTATACGAATCTAATGTAATTTACTAATTGAGAAAATGAGGAAATAATATTTTTGGTAAAAAACAATAAAAAATAAATAAAAATAATTTTAGTTTAAAATGAACAAATAAAATTAAACCACATAATTTAATTTGTAATTTTAATAGAATCAAATATACATTAAATTAAATATTGACTGTTTTAAAAAATATCTTAGACTGAAGTTATTATTCTCATTGTGTTTTGAAAATTTTGTATTATTAAAATAATACGAGTAATGAATTTTAGACAAATGAGTTTTTCTACTTCATTATGGGAGGTTAATTTTTTAATGAAACGAATGAAAATAGAAATAAATAAATAAGCTTTTCTATTTGTTTCATGCTTAGAGAAAACAATTTGTCAATGGAAATTACAGTTCACTTTTATCTTAACTTTTTGGAAATTGAACGTTTTATTTTGGAGTGTATACACACAGTTCATCCGAGAATTAATTCATGTGAAATAAAAACTTTAAAAGTCAATTTATTATCAAAAATTAATCAAATTAACAATTGATAACAAATCTTGTAAGCTATAATTTTATGTATTGTCCTTGTTTTAAAGTACTTATATTTTTTAATGTTTATTGATAGTATTTATCATATAATAAAATTAGTATTCGAAAGGCAAAATACTGCATGGATATTTTTTAAATGGATCGCTTTGTATGTAGTTCTGATAGAATTAGCACTAAATGGCAATACACTTTCAGTAGATTAAAATACTTTAAAGGCCGAAACCAATTATTGTATTGGTAAATGATGAGATATTATTTAAAATCTGTCGTTGCTTTTTCCATCACATTTCTTGAAAATCCAAATCTACAGTTTGATTAATTTTAACCCCGTTTTCCTTTCCTTGAAGCTTTGTTGTTAGCTCTTAACCCCAAAATAATTTTTAAATGAAATTGAGCTAGCATTTTTTTCACATTTATTTTAAAGTTTGGGCTAAGCGACTATTTGCCATTTCTGGCTTTATATAATATCACTTATTTTTGTATGAAGTTAAACAACTATAAATGTTTCTGTCCCTGAAGACAGTAAGAACATTTTTATAATTATCATAATAAGTTATCATTTAAATTATAATTATAAATTTGTAAAAACATATATAATAATGATTATTAACTACTAAATTCAACTTATTAATTACACTCATTTGTTGTTGTTGATGGTTTCATAAGATGTTTATAAGCTGATGTCATTGAAATATTAAAAGCCTATTTTTTATTAAAGAACGATCACTTCGTGCGTACGACGTTTTTACTTTAGAACTGTCACGTGACGCACGAACTAAAAATTGTCAGATTAATCTTTTGAAATTTGCACGCGTCTTTACTATATTAACTGCTGATTTCGTTGCATACATTATGTAGTCATTAAATTCTAATGAACTCTAATATGGATTATATCTAAATGTATAAATTACTATTTGGTATTAAATAATAATTTATAAGAATTAATGTATCAATTCATTTTATTGTATAATATAGGGTGTCCGGTATATCATTTTAAAAAATGTCAAATTTCCATGGTCGGTATACAATGCTGAGAGGTACATGGGATTTTTGTATAATTGTTTTAATTAATTAAGGGGACAGGCATTGCTATAGATCGCATTTATTAGATGCATGATAATGCACACCCACATAAGGCTGGGGTTGTTGATCTGTACCTCGATGAAATGGTTGTAACTAAGGATCGCCAAGCAGCGTATTCACCTGATACTTCCGTAATATGGAAATGTCCAGAAGATCTCACGATTTTGACAATATTCCTGCAGTACGATAATTTGTCGGAACCTTTTTGCAAAATCTCACAAGATTAGATTTTATAAAAGAGTTTGAGGCTTTGAGGTTTGACTGCACTCGAATCATTGAAGCTGCGGGAACTTATTTGTAATGTTAATACTTTTGTGCATTTGAACTGTTACTTCATGTTATATATATCTTTTACCTGGCCTATACTTATTGTTATATACCTATACCATGTAAATTTGATTTTGGAAATGATATATACCGGACACCCTATATCACGTAAAGATTGTGTATACTTTGAGGTCTAATTTTGTATGTTTTTACTCATTTATTAATCTTCAGTTAGTCATATCGTTTCAAACTTTCAAGATTTTAAGTACTACACACATGAATAATAATTGTTCAAAAAAATTATAATATATCAATGCTTTCGAGTACTTATTGGTGTTAGGAATAAGAAGAAAAAGAATTGGAAGGACTGTAACTTTTTATTACTTTGTCGGATTAACTTAATATTTTACAAAAATATTGGTGTTTAAATTTGGAATTCATACATTGTTGGTTTCGTTGTTATATCTTAAATATATCTATAGTTGCTGACTCGCAAAAACTACCCCATTTTAAGGTATCCTATGTATAGTAATAAAGCTTAGACACTCTTAACGGGTATATATAATAATAAAAAAAATATTTATAACATATACTCACTACACTTTAAAGATTATCCGCTCATGAAACTATAACTATTACACATATTTTTATTTAAATCTATAACTAATCAAAACTAAATTTTACATTAAATGCACTTGTATCTAACAAAATTGGTTTACAAGCTGCACCAACAAATTATATCGAACTTGTTTAGATTTATAATCCCAAATATTTCAGTGGTTTATATGAAACCTGTCTCATATAATTGAAAATAATGTGCATTTACATATTCTCTGGAGATTTGTACATGGACAGACAAGGTAAGTAAAACTAAATTAGGAAATCTGCTTACTGAATAAAAGAGGTTTTGTTGATTTGATTTTTAAAGTTAACTCAATATCAATATAAAAATATTTATTAAAATCTGCTTTTTATGTTTTAGTTTGTAATTAATATTTATATTTTAAGTTGTTTTATTTACTAATTATTCAAAGAGCTTTCCATTAAGAATTGTGTTACTTTCGTTTCAATAATGAGAAGTGTATACTTTAATCTATTATTTGTCAAACATGTATGCTCTTTATAAAATTGTAATATAACTGTCGCGGGTTTTGTGAAATTAATTAAATACAAGGTACAATAATTTCAACCGCTGTTCCGTGTTCATTTTATAAATTAATCTTTTTCTGTATCTAAAATATAATCAAGAGAACAGAATAAAATTATACATAATTTTTTAACAATAGAATAATTTCGTAAAAAGAACAAATTAAAAAGATCGACATTGACACCTAAACTAAACTATATAAAAACTTCATTTTTACTTATTTGTCTGTCAAAACTCCACTACGATATGTGGTGTAAATATTAGGACACTGATTGAAAATAATCACAAAGTGTTCGTCTTTAAATAGGGGACATCATTATTGAGAAATTGGGAAGTCAAAATATCCGCATTCATTATTAACATATTATTAAAAAAATATATTTTAAAATCATTGAAAACGCAATAATTTTATAAATTGTTGGGTAGTGTAAACTATATTCAAATTAACATCACTATTTAGTGAGATAGGTTTAAATTCAATGAATTAATGAGTTTATTGTTTAGCAGAATATTAAAGTGGCTGCTTATAAAAATAGTATGTATAGACTTCATTAAAAAGATAATTATACATCGTTTTAATGTCCTTATTTAATGGAGTCAAATCACCGTTTTTTGTTATATTTTATTAAATCATTTTTTAAAGCGTAATTAAATTACTTTACCGAACTTTTTCTGACTTTTAAATGTCATTAGCAGCCCATCAATTAAGCAAATCTAGGTTGATGAAGCAATTCTAGAATGCACAAAATATAAATAAAATGTTATTTATTTATTTATTTCTGTCCGTATCTCTGCAATATTTAAGAAATTAAAAAAAAATCTTTTTTTAGATTTAGAAAAGTTATTTTTAGAAAACATGGCATATAGACTGTTTACAGTGTTTAAAATCATTACAGATTATTATCCAAATATTAAATATGTAATCGAAGTATATATAACTTTAACGTAAGTGAATTAATTAATTTGAAATTAATTAACTTAACATAAAAGAAATGGGCAAAGAGAGCTTCACTCAACCCGAAGAACTTATGGAAAGTCGCCAACTCCATAACCGGTACACCCTCCAGTGACCCAATCAT